>NWUY0300000384.1:7196-17962 GCA_004151065.3 Larix sibirica
CACCCAAAAACCCATTCAAGTTGAGGCTGGTGCGGTCCAAGCCAGGTGCGATCCCCGGGTGATTTTGACGGCTTAGGTGCCCTTAGGTTGTGGTTTCTCAGACCACGGGCCACTCCCACAAGTAAAAAAAAAGAGACAAACAATAAATTTTGAAGTTAGGGAAATGTCCAACTTGTTATTGCAAGCACATGGTTTATTGTGGATCTTGATTTAACAATAGCTCAAAAAAATAATGTAAAACAACACTCAAATTTGATTCACTATTCGGAAGAGAGATGAAGACACCTGATATTTGTAGAAGAACATAGAAGGATGAGAAAATATTAATCTTGTTGAGGCAATATCAACCAGTTACAATAATAAAACCAATCATGTATTTAGTGAAATGTTTAAGAGGGAATGCAAAGGCTATCAATTAGAGGTAGCATTAATTCCAATATGAATCAACAAAAAATCTAGATATAAAAATAAACTACATATTTGGGAGGAGGTTTGTAGGCCATGCTTGGGGACTAGATTTTTTCCCAAGGAGAATTTTTCCGCTTGTTTTAGCGGAAAAAAAAAAATTCTTGCATAGTAAGTTTTACTTGTTGTGCATCTGGTTATGTTTGATACCTAATACAAATTGGAAGTATGGGACGTACATGACACAATCAATCATGTAAGGATACGTGTGTTTCCATGAAACATGCAAAACATATCTAAATGAAAACAAACAATGGAGGTTGCATTGACAAAAATAGATCATAGGCTTGCACTCCACATATACTTTAATATTTATATCAAGACTCCATTCTTTATTCTCAAATATCACAATCTGCATGCAATCATAAGGCATTACTGAAAAAGAAATGTGCTCACAATAATAATGATAAGTTTTCCATGTAGAGAGAACATCTCGCAAGAGGTTGAGCCTATAATAGCTCTATCTTCATACATTATGTATCCTCAATGTTCGAATTCCAGGTGTCACTGTTTTTAGTTTAGAGTATAAACATCATGATAACCAATATAGAAAACCCACTATAATACCATATTAGTAACATGAGACACAAATAAAACACCACGTAAAATTGACACCCAACATATAATGGAAAAATCCCAATGGGGTAGAATAATCTAGTCTTCAAAACATTGATTTATTCCCATGTGTGACATGTAGAGGAACCAAAACTCCATAACAAAAAGGAAGAGAATCTTCTAAGCATATGCACACCTAGTGACAAAATGAATTAACTATTTTCATATTAAAGGTATAACATGTATTAATGATGTGGAGTAACTTCCCACTAAATATACCTCTTATTAAGGGCATGGAGTAACTTCCCATTAAATATTTGCATTAAGTGGAAAATATGGGTGGCATGGATGTGCACATTAAGGGCATCAACCAAGATTAATGACCACGACACTAAGAATTTTGATCTATGCTTTCCTTGGTGTCTAGTTCATGACACCTTATCTATACTTAGGTATACTTCTATGACTATTTTTCTAATCATATTTCAAGTGCTCATTTAGTGGTTCCCCAAAGTGTTCCTAAAACTATAAAAAGGGGATATTATAGCCATTTACAATCCATATGGGTATTGGGAACCATCTAAGCCTACTCTTATTTTATTTGTACCAATATCACTTTCATTGCTTGTAGCATTTTAATATTTTCAATTCCTAGCTCAAACAATTCCTCTGATTGTAGGGGAAGTATCAAATGCCTCTAAAGTAAAATCTACGGGAATGACTTCCCCACATAACTTTAATGTTGAATTTGAACCATTGTCCTTTCTTCACGCACATTGTTTCAAGATTATCCCTATGGTTATGACTTAGTGGTTGGGACATTGCACCACCATGAAAATATCCCAGGTTTGAACCCTAATAAGTGTAGAGCCCTTGCTGGTGGGTGGATGAGGGATAAGGTGTTTGACATTGCGGAGTTGGTTCTTTTTGTGGACTCCAATAGTTCATTGTGAGATGCATCAATTATTCCATTGTTCTTTAGGAGATGTGTCAAGTATTTTGAACCTTCCACTATTACTTAAAAAAATAATGATTCCACTTTACTTAAAAAAATAATGATTGATGTGGCTTGCATACTACAAAGATGTGGCTTGTACATTAAAAGTGAATCATATTTTTCATCTAACATCATAACAAAAGCATTAGCCTAATATTATTGCTAAGAATTATGATTAAATTATGATTGTGAATAAAAGGGCTATTAAAATAGTTAATTCATATTTGTCGTCTATGCTAATATTTAGTCACATAGTTTGTTATTGTATTGGTTGTAGTCAAGTGGAGAGTACCTCTACATGAATAGCCGTATTGAATGATTTAAGGAGGTTGTTGGATGAGAGATAGATTAGCTCTTAGTTTAGTGTGTAGTTGAAATATTCTCTCAAATAGTTATGATTGAGATAAGGTAGTGTCTCTATATTGAGGCAAAACCTACATGTATTTATATGTGTACAATTACGTAGATATACAACAACCAACATAGTTTTGTTGTGCAAATATCTTCTCTTATTTTATGATATAGTCAAAGCCAATGGGCCTCCTAAGGTGAAAGGATTGTGTGAGGAGTTCTTCTCCAAACAACTCCACAACTGAAGAAAAAGAGAGATTGTGTAATACTTATACTCATAATGCCTTGTACATTACAATTGCTTATTCATGTAAAAAGCGAATCATATTGTTCATCTTAAAATCATAACAAAAGCATTATCCTAATATTATTGCTAAGAACTATGATTAAATTATGATTGTGAATAAAAGGGTTATTAGAATAGTTAATTCATATTTGTCTTCTGTGCTAATATTTAGTCATATATATTTTTATTTTATTGTTTGTGGTTGAATAGAGAGTACCTATGCATGAATAGCCATCTTGAGTGATTTAAGGAGGTTGTTGGATGAGAGATAGATTAGCTCTTAGTTTAGTGTGTAGTTGCAATATTCTCTCAAATAGTTCTGATTTAGATAAGGTAGTGTCTCTATATTGAGGAAAAACCTACATGTATTTATGTGTGTACAATTACATTGATATAAAACAATCAACATAGTTTTGTTGTGCAACTCTGTTTTCTTATTTTTTGATATGGTATCATAGTGAATGGGCCTCCTAAGGTGAAAGGATTGTGTGATGAGTTCTTCTCCAAAGAACTCCACATCTGAAGGATGAAAGATATTGTGCAATACTTGTTCTCATAATGACAGAGGATAGAGTATGCAAGAATAGGATTTTAATTATGAATTGATAATATGGAGAGTTTAAGATGTTGGTTTTGGTGTTACCACTTCCATTGGCAGTGGGTTTCATTGTGTTGGGCTAGAATATGATTTTGGTCTTATCATTGGCTTCTATGATGAATCTATAAAGGTAGATCTATTCCACAGAGCTTTGGATTGGTTTTGATCTATTGATGTGTTGGACACACATGGTTTTGTGGGTAAATGGATCACTTGAATACATGGATCTACAAAATGAGTCATGGATCTCTCGTATTTGCTAGCTATCTAGCACATGGAAGTGGGGAAAGGTGCTTAGGTTGAAATACTCTATGCAAAGGGACCATAGCGAAGTGCATCTCCTAGTTGTGTTCTTCATCGATCTGACACACATTAAGCAAAAGTGGTTGATCATTACTTACATATATGAGTAGAAGATCGATTGCATTGAAAGGAAATAAGTGATCTATTATTGTGTTTCCCATGTGTTAGTGCATTGAGGCTTCAAGTTGTTGTGCAAATCACGACAGAGTGATTTGTTAATTGGGATATGAGTTGTGATCTACTTTTTGATCTATTGTGTGGGGCACTTGCAATGGTGTTACTCAATTTTTGTAATAAACTTGTGCGATTTGATACCAAGATCATGTGAATAGGTAGGTATGTCAAAGAGGTAGAGGATGGAGGCATTGAGTTGTGGTTATAGAACATAATATTATTGATTTTTTCTAAAGTCAAGCTATCAAAATGACTAAATAGAGGCTTGGATGAGAGTGATATGGATATTGTGAAAGCAACAACAGTTTCTTGTGTGCTAGACAAGAATAGTGGTTGGTGAAGAAAGCACAAGGAGTCAACCAATGGATGATGTGTGGAAACAAGGAAAACGATGATTGACTACATGACAAGAAATGGGTGGCATTAATGCAAATGAGGTGGAGATTTCTCTATTATGAGTTGCACATATAAGACAACAGGTTTTGTGTCACATAGATGATCCCAAATTGTCTATCATTGTATGGTGACCACCTAGAAGGAGATCCAAAGCATCTCCATTACATGCATGAAATGGGAATTCGCTCGACTGTAGTGAGGACAATTGGTTGGGAGAAGAGCAGGATGAAGGCAAAAAAAAATATAGCAAGGAGAGCGCACTTGATGACTATGTGCCTACATGGAAGTCACAAGGAACCCATGATTTGAGCACAATGCTTATCATGGATAATGATTGTGGACACCCTGCATGTGAATGAAGACTATGCTACTCATGATGATTCTACTGAATGAGTTATTGGATTTTCTTAGAGTGAGGAGTAGTCAACAAATGCTAGAATGTTTATCATGGCAAACACTTTCAAGCATTTCCTAATGTTCCTACAAAAAACCTATGGACCAGTGAGAAAATGGATTATGAACTATGCTTATGAAATTTGATGTCATGAATAATTTATGTAGTCACACAAGAGTATAATAGTATTGAGATCTGTGTAAGGTGGTGAAAACTGGGCAAAGTTGTTGAGGAGAAGGTGGTGACTAGTGGTGCCATCATATCAATTTTACTTCATGGATCGTTTAAGTTTCAGTAATGGTCAGATATACTCTCTCAACACGTGTAACAAGGATCTTCTACATGGTAGAATTTAACACCTCCAACGAAATTGCATATGATTTTTTATATGTATAAAATTACATCGATATAAAACAATCAACACAATTTTTTTGTGCAACTCTCTTCTCTTATTTTTCTGATATGGTATCAACACCAATGGAGCTCCTAAGGTGAAAGGATTATGTGAGTTCTTCTCCAAAGAACTCCTCCACAATTGAAAGATGAGAGAGATTGTGTAAATCTTATTCTCGTAATGGTAGAGGATAGAGTAGGCAAGAATAGGAATTCATTGAATTAATCATATGGAAAGTTTAAGAAATTGTTGGTGTTGTTGCTACTATTGGAATTAGGTTTCATTGTGCTAGGTTGGAATCTGGATGTGGTATTATCATTGGATTACATGATGAAGCTATAAAGATAGATTTTTTCTAGGGAGATCTGGATTTGTTTGGATCCGTTGGTGTGATGGACACACATGGTTTTGTGGGTAAATGGATAGATCTACCACTTGAATACCTAATATACAAAAAGAGTTGTGGACCTATAGGATCTGTTATTTATGTAGCACATGGAAGTGTGGAAAGTTGCGTAGACAAAAACATTGTGTGGAAAGGGACCGTAGCTAAGAGATTCTACTAGTTGCGTTCTTCATGGATCTAAGACACGTTGTGCAAAAGTGGTTGATCATTGCTTACATATCTAAGTAGAATATCGATTGCATTGAAAGGAAATAAGTGATGTATTGTTGTGTTACCCATGTGTTGGTGCATTAAGGCGTCAAGTTGTTGTGCAAATAATGGCAAAGTGATTTTCTAATTGGGCTATGAGTGGCGATCTAGTTTTTGAGCTATTGTGTGTGGAACTTGCAATGATGCTACTCAATTTGTGTAATAAGCTTGTGCGATCTACTACCAAGATCATTTGATTAGGGTGGTATGTCAAAGAGGCAGCAAATGGAGACATTGAGTTGTGGTTGTTGTAGAACATACTATTATTGATTTGTTCTTGATTCAAGCAATCAAAAGGATTGTATAGAGGCTTGGATGAGAGTGCTATGGATATTGTGAAAGCAACACCAGTTAACTATGTGTTAGACAAGCATAGTGGTTGATGAAGAAAGCATAAGGAGTCAACCAATGGACGATACGTGGTAGCAGTGAAAATGATGATTGACTATGTGGCAAGAAATGGTTGGCATTGATGCAAAAAATGTACAAATTGATCTATAATGAGTTACACATGTAATACGATAGATTTTGTGTCCAAGATAATCCCAAACTGTCTATCATTGTATGGCGGCCACTTAGAAGGAAATCCAAAGCATATACATTACATGCCTGAACATGGGCATTCACTCCACCTTAGTGATGATAATTGGTTGGGAAAAGAGAAAGATGAAGGCGACAACAAAAATGATAGCAAGGAGAGGACACTTCGTGACTATGTGCCTACATGGAAGTCGCAGGGAACCCATGATTTGAGCACGATGCTTCTCATGGAAAATGATTGTGGAAACCCTGCATGTGAAGGCCATGGAGAATGTGTTATTCACGATGAATCTATTGAATGAACTATTGGATTTTCTTGGAGCGAATATTATTCAACAAATGTTAGAATGATTATCATGGTTAACACTTTCAAGCATAACCTAACATCCCTAACAAAAAATATCTAAACCAAGGAGAAAATGGATTATTACTTATGCTTGTGAAGCTCGATGTCATGAATCATTTATGTTGTCACACAAGAATATTGTAGGATTGATATATATGCAAGGCAGTGACAAGTGGGCAAAGCTATTGAGGAGAAGGTTATAATGCCATTGTATCATTTGTACTTTGTGGATTGTTTAATATTTAGTAATGGTCATATATACTCTCTCGACATGTGTAACAAGGATCTTCTACAAGGTATAATTCAACATCTACAACAAAATTGTACAATATTATTTATGAAGTGATGAAGGGAATCAAATCTAGTTTCTGGTTGTGATTGCGCATGTTGGGTATTTGACTTCTCTAGAATCGAGTGCATGAACTAAGGTAGATCCTATTTTCAAGCGTAGGGTGAACATGGTTAGTGCATTGAATTATTGCTTGTGCACACTGGTATATTCTTGATGATGATAAGAATGTCTTGAATCTCTTGGTAATATTGATATTCACTCTTGTAAGTTAAGTGTTTTGGATTAGTTGATGTTAACATAGGTATTGATCTTAGCTAAATCAATATGGAAGTATAGAGGTTTTGTTAAAATTAGTTATTTTAACACATAAGAAGGGAAGTATGAAAATCCAAGACAAAGATTAAGTAATGATGTTGAAGATGCAAAAGTTGAAAAATCAGATGAAGACACCAAGCATAACTCCACAGAAACAAGTAAGCATAAGGATTATTCTTGAGAAGTTGGGTATGCATGATTGGTGTTACCCAATACCCTAAGTTTAGAGGTAATTCCCAAGGTTACTAAATTTGTAGTAAAGGGTCAATTAGAGCTCATCAAGAATGATTCATGGTGCACTAAAAGTGTCTTTTATGATGCCATTGGTCACATGGGAAATAGTTGGCTATCATTTTAATGTTGCAAGAGTGTTAGCATGAACCAAGGGTGAGCCTAGGTTTTAAGTATTGAAATACATCCAAGGAAGGGACATTTGTGCTATTTCATGTTTTTACCAAGTTGTATATGAGAGGAGTGTAAGATGGAGTACCTCAAAATAGGGAACAACTCTTTGCTCTAGAGAAATGGTCAAAATGGTGTAACTCTCAAGTATGAGTCTATAGTGGAAAATAGCAGTTGCCTAACTTAATATTGCATGGATTTTCCCATGTTGGAATTAGGCACTCCAATATTATTTGACAAGTTTGTCTTGTAAGTTCAAACCATTGAAGACATAGAGGAGAACATCAATTATGTGCATGAATTCAAAGGGATGCAAGGATCAATAAATCAACAAAGAAAATCATGATGGTCATTGTGTAATGCAATTGGGCATACGGTTGTAAGCCCTATTTAGGCATGTGTATCCTTGGCTTGGTAATGTTCGATTGGACTCATGGTTCAGTATTCAACAATGGTTGTGATGCATTAAACTTATAATTGGAAGTTTGATGTTCATTATTGATTTTTCCTAAAAGAGAGGTTGTTCATTAATATACAGAGTTGTTAACAGTTGTCTATTGGGTGAGTCATTTGATAACTATAGAATGAGTGATGTTGGTCCAAATGAGTCGGAATCAAAGAAGGTAATATTAAAGGAATAGATGTCAGTAGAGATAAAGGAGCATCAATTTCATTGAGTAGCTCTTGGGAATTGCTAGCGGAGTTGGTTGCACATTCAAAGGTAGTTTATCAAGTAGTTGAGTGAACCATGTACATGAAATGCTTCCTACTAGATCAATGGTTAAAACGTTTGTATACCCATGTATCTTGGTGGATGGTTGTTCCTTTATATGGACTCCGATAAATTTGTGGTGACTATGCTCAAGGTACATGATACAAATACCAAGTTAGACCAAATGAAAACTTTGCAATGTGAGATCATCTTCAATATTTGAGGAAGAATTTACGAGTATGTTAGAGAATGATAAAGACCTCACTAGACAAGTCAAGAAATCATTAAGGGAGAGTATTAGAATAGTTAATTCATACTTGTCTTATGTGATAATATTTAGTCACACAATTTGTTATTGTATGGGTTATTGTTAAGTAGAATGTATATGTAAATTTCCGTCTTGAGATATTTTAGGAGGTTGTTGGATGAGAGCTAGAATAACTCCTAGTTTAGAGTGTGATTGAGATATTTTTTCAAGTGGTTATGATTGAGATAAGGTAATGTGTTTATATTGAGGAAAAGCCTAAATGTATTTATATGTGTATAATTACATTCATATAGAACAATCAACATAGTGTTATTATGGTATCTCTCTTCTCTTATTTTCTAATAAGGGTAAAATTCTAAGAAACAAACATTATGTAGTATTTAACAAAATGGTTTGATAGGCCTTTTAATGTAAAAAGCTTAGTTCAAGGAGTTTTGGTTTATGATTTAGAAATTAATCCAAATTGAAACCCTCTAGTGAAATCACATTAATGACCCAAATTGGAAACCCAAAAGGCATATAGCCCTTGATTATAAAACATTTGATTTTGAGGGATTACATTTCCAACATTAAAGTAAAGGTAATTAAAAATTTTGTCAACTTTCAATTAAATTGAGGAACACAAATATTTGAAGTTACACTACAACCCAAATTCTAACTGCAAGACTCATAAAATGCTCGATTGTAAGTTATTAAAGTTTGATAGGATTCATTTATAACATTAATTCAATAAAAAATGTATAAAGGAACAAGAAGCTTTAACAAGCCTAGAGAATACATGAGACAATGATTTAATACACAATGTCAATGCACAATATCCCATAGCTGCAAAAACTATGATATCAAGGAAAAATATAAGTTAATAATTAGCACAACAATAACAATAGAGAGAATATCAACAGAAATTGGCTATGAATGTCTATCTACATGCAAACCATGGAAGGCTTGAGATTGCAACGTGGAGAAATAAAGAAGCATCTAAGTGATAGAGAATGGGTGGAAAATGATTTCATAGTTAAAATCAGTCAAAGGATTCAAGAACATCCCAACTCTCCCAATGGGTATACAGTGTAGCAAGATACATTGATGTATAAAGGGCACATTTTTCTAGTACAAAATTATACCTTAAAACAAAAGATCATAGAGGAGTTGCATTCATCACCTATAGTGGGTCACTCTAGCATCCTTAAAAGCTATGAAAGAAATAAGCGCTCATTCTTTTGGGAAGGCACATAAAAATAAATACAAGATTTTGTAGAAACATGTGATACTTCCAAAGAAGCAAGAGTGAGATAATGAAGATGCATGGGGAGTTGCAACCACCATCATTCCCAACACATATATAGATTGACTTCTCTATGGATTTTATAGTGGGACTCCCAAGAGATAGCTAAAAAACTGTGATAATGGTGGTAGTCGATAATATTTCCAAATAATCTCATTTTTGTGCCTTATCGTACCTATTTACCTCCTCCTTAGTGGCACAAGTTTTCATTAATCACATATTTAAGTTACATGGCATGCTCACTTCGATTGTCTCATATTGGAACCCCATGTTCAACAATAGATTTTTGGTAGGAGGTGTTTAAAATTCATGATACCTAATTGGACATGAGCACTCTGTATGATCCAAAAAGAGATGGTCAAACATGTTTAATGCTTCTCTTTTGAAAATTTGCACCAAAGGGAAACATGGAATCCTCTTGCGNNTACCACTTATCATGGAGCTACCAAAATGATACCATATGAAACTATCTATGGCTAAAACCCCTTGTCAATGGTTTCTTATTTACCATGCATAAATAAGGTTCATGTATTGTATAAAAAAATTCAAAGTAGAGATGGCATTCTCTATAGCATGAAACGACATGTTGACCAACATCCCTCAGAGAATTCTTTTGCAAAAGGGGTTCATTTGTTTCTTCATCTCCAACCCTATAAACAAACATCACTAAAAGATGCAATCCACTAGAAGATACCACTAAAGTTCCATAAACCCTATAATATCATCCACTGCATTGGAAAAGTTTCCTATAAGATGTTTTTTCCAACCCACTCCAAGATTCATCTAGTATTTCATGTGTCTTGTTTAAATAAGGTAGTGGAATCAAATCTCAAGGTGCAAACCATCTTACTAAACTTCATGAAGAAAGCTCAATTTAAATCCATCTAGATTTGTATTAGATATCATACGACATCAATTGAACCAATTTATTGGTTTTGAAGTGCTAATCGAATGGGAATATATGCAGCTAGAAGATGCCACATGGGAGCTAACAATGATTTTAAAACAATTTTCTCACCTCTAGCCTTGTTAGGACAA
>NWUY0300000384.1:45509-59854 GCA_004151065.3 Larix sibirica
CAAGTCCTTGAGCAATATTATTGCATTAGTCAAATGCGTGGTCTGGCAGCCTGGCCAGGAAATGATGGTGCCTTAAAATTCCCCCTCACGGATATCAACTATGACAGCTACCAGAGGATGTGGTGGGATTTCTTAAAAAAGGACAATAGAGACCATGATTACTTTCNGTAATTCGCATTGTAATTTGATTGAAGTAATAGAATCTAGCTCCTGGCATCTTGTTTACACCAAGTCTGTGTGAGCGTCGTTTGTCGTGTGTTATTATTAAGCAAGAAGGTCCGGCCGACCTGACTTGTGCCATAAGCAGTGGGTTCCTTAAGAGACACCTGACAAAGGGGATTATGAACCTGTGGTTGTTCCATTGTTCACTCGCATTGAAGCAGTTGCGCGTCATTCCACATATTCCATTTATTGGCCCCTTAGAGAATCTAAGGCCCCCTCATCATCACCCTAATGCTCCTCATTTCCTTCAACGTCAGGGGGTTGTGGGGGCCTCAAAACAACTTTCCCTCAAGCATCTCTTGGAAGTACATAAGTTGGATTTAATCATGATAAAAGAGACCATGTGCGAGGCAGATAAAACCATTTCTACTATAATTCGTCTTTGCCCTGACTGGTTATCTTGTGAAACTAATGCTGATGGTTTGTCTAGTGGGTTGGGGGTGGCATGGAATCCTTTGGAAGCTGACCTACATGCTTTTTCATCAATCATAGGGATTGTCTTAAAGGGAAGGGTAAGAGATCTGATGGATCTGGTCGTCATCATCAACTGTTATGGGTCATATTCTGATAGGGGTCATTTCTAAGCACAGGTGGAAAACAACGGTATCTTTATGGGTTATTATATTATTTTAGGCGGCGATCTTAATTTTACACTTCATCATGGCGAAGTTTGGGGTTCTCATTCAAGGGGGGATCCCCTGGCGGCTAAGCTTGGGAGTCCCTTTCAGCGAAACCTTTTGATGGATATTTCACTTTTCCCCCTTGTTCCTACTTGGCGAAATGGACAGGTGGGGGATCAGTCGGTGGAAAAACGCCTGGACTGTTTCTTTATATCAAAAGCATTGGCAGGTAATTGTCCTCAATTTCGCTCATGGGTCATTGGTTCTAGTATTTCGGACCATTGTCTGATAACTCTCTAGTTGGATTTTGGTCTAAAGCGTCGCTCGTACCCCTTTAAGTTTAATCACATCTAGCTACAGGGTAGTGATTTTTGTGCTCTCATTAAAAACTCTTTGTAGTCGCAGGCTTCAAATTATGGTGATTCGACAATGTCCGGGGTTTGCAAAAATCTTACTCATATTCACTGGGAGGTATTTAATTGGGAACGCTCTAAAAATGAAAAATTAAAAGAGGAACTGGTTATGATTGAGAAGAAGATACATGATTTATTGTCCTCTTGCAATCTTGGCTCTTTCTTGGTGGAAGACAAGGCTCGTTTATCATCTCTTGAGGTGGAGAAATATAAAATTCTAAACATTGAGGTGGAAACGTGGAGATTAAAAAGTCGGGCTACTTGGTTACGTCTCGGGGACTGCAACACGAACTTCTTTCATAAATACGCAAGCCACCGACGCAACATTAACAGTTTGTGGGAGATTAAGAACACAAAGGGTATTGAGGTCAATACTCAGAAGGATTTGGATCACGAGGCTTTGATACACTTCAAGGGGATTTTTACAAGTCTAGGTTCTCCTCCTATACATTCTCAGTTGGCAGTAATCATACATTACCCTCAATTCTTCTCGAAGGAGGAGGGTAATCTAATGGGGCAACCGATTACTCTGGATGAAATCAAAAATATTTTCAAAACGCTGACCAAAGAGAAGAGTCCATGCCCGGACGGCTATATGGTGGAATTTTACCTCTACTTCTTCAACATTATTGGACATGACATCCTTTCAGTGGTGGAGTATTTGCGCCTGGAGCGTTGGCTGCCAGAATATTTGAACTCCACATATATTGCACTTATCCCTAAGAGCTCTAAACCAACTACATTTCAGGACTTCAAACCTATATCCCTATGTAACTTGATATATAAGATCGTCTCCAAAATCTTGGCAGACAAACTCAAGCCTATTCTCTCTACTCATATGTCAACACAACAATTTGGGTTTTTCTCCAATCGTCAGATCATGGATGCGATCGGAGTAGCACAAGAAAGCATGCACACCATCCGGATTAAAAAATTGCAAGCAGTCATATTAAAAATGGATTTGATTAAAGCATACGATAAAGTTGATTGGCTCTTCCTGCGCTTGGTACTGCTTTAGGTAGGTCTTCCACTTGTCATTGTTGAATGGGTCATGGCATGTATTACATCTACTAAATTTGCGGTTCTAATGATGTCATGTTAATGTGGATGCAATGGTTGTGACAGGGATTCCATGGTGATGATCATTTAGTACAATTGTGACTTCACTCTAATTTGATACAAGGCACCTATATGAAAATTGTGAGCGTTAATGCATTAACAATGGTAATATTGCTTGGCTATTTTGAGCATTAGTTTATTGGTTTTATCAATGTTCATCTCTTCTTTCATGTTGATCTTGTGCACTTGTAAAACAAATGGTTAATTGTATGAAAGGTGTGTGTGCACAAGTGTTCTACGCAAGAGAAATAGTGAAGAGATTATATGCTCAAGGTTTATATGATTACAAGTGTATGCATATAAAATGGCTATGGTCAAGACCCAAAGTACTGACCCTGCCTCAATGATTAACAAAGAATTTGATACACCTCAACTATGGGCTTGGTAAAATAATTGGTGATGTGATAGATAGACTTGTGAATGAGATATTGTTGGGATTGTAAGGAACCTAATGCACGGGGGATGATTCCACTTGTATTGAAGGTACCTTGCATTGACACTATATTTGAATGGGGTATGTGCATGTTGATACATCGAGTTCTCACAACCCTTGATCTCAAGATGACAATGTGGAAACCAAGATCCTTTTTCAATGAATTTAACCCTAACTAGGATGGTCATTTCAACTTGGATATTTGAAGCTCATTTTGTTTGGTAACGATGATTTTAGTGAAGAGTTTGAAAACCCTACGCAAGAAAAGTAATACAAACAAAATCTAAAACACAAAAAATAGCAATGGAAACACACACAATACACATAGATTACATTGGAAAGTCTTAACTAGGAAACTAGCCTAACTAAGAGTTGCTCCTCTCTATATCTCATTATATTATCTTCACCATTTACAATACTATTTAACATCCAAAACCCTAAAATCCATTAACCTAGATTAGATTACAACCTGAATTCCTTAACTGCAATTAATTGACAATGTGGAAAAAAAACTTTAGTCAAAAAAGTACATAACATACCAAAAACATATCCAAAATTTTCCTTTGAGGGGGCGCTAGCCTCCCACTCCCCTCCAACCAGGGTGGCTCACAACCCCGGGCCCAAACACCTTTTTCTTTGGGAACCTACAAATTATACAACACGTGTCCAACATTCAAACCAAAAACAATGGTTTTTCCTTGGTATTTTTCTTGGTTTTGGATGAGTTTTGAAGGTGCCCTTCCCATTGATCTCATTGGGTCTTGGAAGCTTGGATTGTTCTATTGATTGTGTCCCTCCTCTACTCATTACACAAGTATTTCACCTTTGTGAGTGAGGGTTGAACTCAATCAAATAAACTAGAGCTTGCATGAGTTCATGTGGTTACTGATGTAGGCATCTTGACTTGGGATTATGCTCATGGTTGTTTCATGTTAGTGGAGGTTGATCTCTCCATGGAGTCAACAATAAATCCACACAATAAGCACAAGGTAAGCTCTAAAAATGGAAATGACTTGCAATTTATTTCCACAGTGTGAGTTGCATGGAATTGAGTTTATTTGTGGCTTGGGTGACTATTATGCATTTCCCAACCCTCTATTTCAAATCCATTCATTCCTTTGTTGTCCTAGGTGTGATCCCATTTCATTTATTTTGATGAATTGCCATTCTATAAGTTAGGGCATGTAGAGGCCAATATAAAGGTTGTACTATTGCATGGTCAGTTATGTTTAAGCATGTGATGTACAACAGTATCATTGTTGTTATGGATTGTATATACTAGGTTGGGTTGTGAGGCTCAAACATATAACCTTGTCTTATCCACACTCCTATTCAAATACTCAAATGCATACTTGTAATCAAATTCATCATTTTGGACTATGAAATTATATCAAAATCCTGAAGACCCTTCTTATTTTGATTTCCTTCTCTATTATTTAAGACCCATAACTCAATCTTGAACTTTGCTAGCAACACACATAAACAAAGGGATATTGACCTGTGCATGTTGGTGATGGTTGTGGTTTGAATGGGTTTACCCAATATTATAGTTGATAGCATTGGTGCTTGCATAAAATGTTGCATGACATTGTGTGCAAAATCTAGCAGAACTCTTCTCTTGATAACAAGGTTGGGGGCTACAACATGATTGGTTTTAAATATTGTTTGTTTGCTCATGATGGCAGTTCTAGAATTACAAATGTAAAATGTGTTTGATAGTAGATATTGGACATCAATCATATTTCGCATTTCCCTGGAAAATTAAACCCTTGTTCAATATGTTGTTTGTGCATTTGTTTGCTTGATGGTTGCTAGGGTCTAATTTGCATGAGATGGTTAAACAAGCACGTGTTTAATTGATTAAATACCTAGCAACTCTATGCATTGGAAATGCATATTGATTGTTGTTCATACACAACATGGTTAACTGTATCTGCATATGGTAGGTTGGAAGAACCTATATGTATAAGATCGTTTCTCTATTAGCATGCATTGTTGTCTGCAATATAAATGCTATATATATAAGCATGTTGAATTTAGAGGCTAGTCCAATGATTTGCTTGTCTGATGGGATATATCCTCTCGAATTGATAGATGATTACACTCATGACACTTTCGGAGGTTTTGTTTGTGTGTGTGTGTCTTTGTATGTGTGTTTTAGTCACATGCACATAATTATTTGAACATTAATCATGCTTGAAATTATCATTTCATTTAGCATGTATACTAGCTATAAGTGGTAACGCATGCTCATTCTTGAAGTAATAGCAAGGTTTGCAATTGTTGGTTTACCCATGCATGACATGATCGAAGTATAGCCATACATGGAACTATAATTATTATCCGATGAAACTCTACAATTCTCAAGACCTTTAAAGTGACATATACATGCATTCATCATTTCAACTTATTTACAAACAACATTAATATGCTATTAAGTTAATGTGTCGACAGTAGTTTGCTATGAAGTGCAAAGTATATGAAGGCAAGAAATAGTTACATCTTTGTGGCAATGCATTTCTTTTTCCTACAATTTGATGTTGGACCTTATTTCTAGCCATGACTATAGCAGTGTTTGCATGCATTATGTCTTCCCAATTTTTATGTCTTATTGGTGTTGGGAATATGAGGTTGAAGTTGCAAAATCTGAATTGCTTGCTAGCATATTTCTTCCCCTCACTTGTTTTCTTTCTCCAGCCACTTCTCCTTTTCTTGATGCACATATCTTACAATGTTGCATACCATTGTTGCATCAATCTTAGTGCCTATGGCATGCATAGTGTATATTAATGCATGGTTTCATTGTATGATGTTGATGTTGCAGGGATTATGATCATAGGGAATAGATGCCATGATAAGAGGATCCCAATTTCGGTGACTTACTAGTGGATAATGAGAAGGGATTTTCCTTTGAGTTCATTTTATGTAATGGTTCTCCCACATGTAAATGGTGTCACTGAATAGACTCATATCTCTACTCTCAATGGAGATACCTTTTACCTTAACAAAGTTGCATTGGTTTACTATGGTTACACTAAGTCGTACAATGATGCACTAATTGTGGGCTTGGTGAAAACATGTTTAATTATTTCTATATATGAACTTATTATTTTTGGGACTATTAATATTTTGAAGTTGCAAAAGACAATTGTTTAAAATGCATCTATATGTGATTTGTTGCTATTACATTTGGATGAGGATAAAATTAGATATTTCCCGTGTCAATTTTATCTACTATATGGATGCAATGTATGGAAAATGTATAATAAAGGTAATTATCATTTGAACAAAGCTCCAAGACTTCATGCCTTGTTGAGTCTAGAAATTGTGCACACTAGTTTAATGGTTGGACTCTTAGTTTCCTATGCACTCAAAACCCACATTTTACCAAGGTGACCTTCCAACTACTATCCATCCAAGAATTAATACTATTATGTTCAAAATTATTTATTATATAAATTCAAGGGAGATTATTCATTTTAGTTGTCATCCTACCTTCTATCTAAAGAAAAGAAGGATCCATGAATAAAGTGAGGAGAAAAGAATAGGTGTGTTTCAGCTCCACACATGAAATTCAATTCCATGTTGTTTTAACTTCTCAAGTAACAAATGCTTATAACACCAAGATGGATTACAATAGAGGTCAAGCCTTAGGGTGAAAGGACGGCCAATATTTAGAAGATATAGTCGTTTATTTATGTATATGGTTATACATTTATGCTCATACTTTGAAAACTGATACAATGATATGTGCAAATTCCTTCCAGCCAATGCAGATGTTGATTCCCCAATATTCTTCATTGCATGAGGCTTCACCATTTGATTTATTTGTTGCTACAAGTGGAATATGGTTTTAGAGACATCCCACTTTTTGGGAGACTAACTAGTTATCAACTCTATTTTGGGTTATTATCATTTAGTTGTCCAACTAGACAGTATTTTAATAAAGATTATCATTGTAGACATATATGTTGCTTATCTATGTATTTTATATTTCCATTAAGACTTTCGGGCTTTCATTTTAAAAAGCTTGTATTTTCATGTTTTCTACTTCCTTAGTTGTAAAAAAATTACCTTAGTTGATAGTTGTTGTTTACATTATACAGCTAAATTTCATTTCATTTCATGCATATTTTACCTTAATAGTTCATTTAACTCCAACATTTCTTTATTTTAACAGTTGTAGCTTAATTCCTAATTTATGACAACAAATTTGCATTTAATGTTGAATTTATCACTAATCTAAGGTTCATATTAAAATTTATCTTGCAAACATTAAGGAGACTTAGTAAATTTAAGGTGGAACAACTCCACTAACAATCATAACAATTTGATTTCCTCAACAAAATTGGTTTTAGGGCCTAAAGCAACTTGGGTTTCATTCCAAGGTTTTTCCTCTTGATCAACCCTACAGGAGTGTTTTATGTGTTGGTGTTTGAATCTATGTTTTGGGCATCAACAATCTAGACACAAAGCAAACTAGATAATGCATGCCACATGAAATGGGTTACTTTCATGAAGTAGTTACATCTAGTCATCAAACACAAAAAAGGCATAGATAACAAGGCACCTGATTATTTGAGTAGACCTCCAATATCATTTACAATTGCTTTTGACACCAAGTACTATAACATAGAAGAATGGACAAATTTGTACAACAATGACACAAACTTTGCAGCTATTTATATTTTTCTCCAACATGGGCAAAATGATACCTCCACATGACCAATTTTAGATATGTTTGATTTCCACTTGGGGCATGATCTCCTTTAGTTCCTTGATAGATTGTGTGTACCTGCACATGAACACAAAGACTAGTTGAGTTTGGAATCTCATTTTTCCAAGTCCACTAGACATTTTGGCATGACGAATACAGTAGCTACCTTGCAATTGTGGTTCTACTAACCTTACATGAGACAAGATGTTGAACGCTACCTCAAATATTGTGTGTCTTGTTCCATTACTAAACCAACAAATCATCATTTGTGTATGTATACACCATTGCATGTTCCTTCTAGACCTTGGGAATGTATCAATGTAGACTTTCTTTCAAGGTTACTCATGATCAAGCATCAACATGGTTGTGTACTAGTTATTGTTAATAATTTTCAAACATGACTATCTTGATTTCATGTAAGAATACAACCACAACCCTCGACATGACATGAATGTTCTTCATCCATGTTTGGTCCCATTTTGGTTTACCATCTTCCATAGTGTATGATTGTGACTCTAGATTTCTAAGTCAATTCTAGAACACCATGTCTTCAATGTTCAACGTCAAACTCAAGAGCTCTAATGCTTTCCATGACTTCAAATTGATGGCCAAGCAGAGGTCATTAATAGAACCTCGATGCCTTTGTTGTGCATATATAACCATGCACACCCTCGCACATGGGATGAAAACATACATTTCATACGACTTTAATATAATAGAGGCAGGGATAGCCCTTTCCATTGTTATTTTGATTTCCAACCATCAAGCCCTATAAGTGTCTCATTCTTACAATACACAACATTCTTTGCTCCTCAAAATGTCAAAGAACAAGATAGTCACAACCTTCACCAAGTAGATTCATCAAATCCATGAATAGGTCCAGTCTATCATGCAATGGGAACGATAGAAGTACAAGCAAATCGTGATGCACATCGAATGCCTCATTATTTTCTTGAATTAGATTATCAAGTTTGTCTACAATTGCAAAGAGAAAGGTTTAATGATCTACGTCGGAAGATCAAGCCACTTCGATATGGTCCTTACTCCCTTAACAAAGTAATGGGTGATATGGGAATGCATTCAATCTTCAACATTGATCCACTAAATCCATATTTCCCACCATTTTTTTATAAAGGGCCAAAGGTTTCAATGCCTCTTGATTTAAATCAAGAAAACTTAGCACTAGTTCAAATTGATCAGATCGTTAATCAACAGTTCAAGTCTACTTACCAACAATGCATTCCTCTTTTATGTGTTGTTTGAGCCAAGTAGTACCCGCATCAACCTAAGTGGTACACCCTATAACAGTTGAGAGCTCAATTTCCTTAGTTGTGCCCTAAAGTAATGGGGTTCATTTCCTTCCAAGGGAGGGATGAACAATTAGCATAGTGCCTCACATCCAATGATGCGCAACCTTTACACCTTCTAAAAGAAAGTGTGCAACTCTTGCAGTACTCTTCCTAAATGTCGAAATCCTTTTCCCAGTTGCGAATGCTTCAAAATCATTGATTCCATCTGAGCACAACCTTGCCAATGCAACCTTGCTCAATTCAACCCGACAAGTGGCAACCCAGGTCAATCATGAGTCAAGCATTGTTTGGTTTACTTACTATTATTAATAAAGCATTGAATTGATCTAATTCCTTCTTTTGTAATTGTTCTCTCTCACCTTTATATAGAGGACCTTATAGAAGATTAAGGGAATGTTGGACAATTTAGGAATAGCATTTTATTTCACTCATTCTTGGGACGTTTATCCCTAACAAAGGTTTTCTTGTAATTACTTTTTTCAGCATAAGGTTTTCTTGTAATTACTTTATTCAGCATAATATTTTTTAGTTTGTTTGTTTGAATTTGTGATTTTGCTCGTCTTCTTTAGTTTTCTAGTAGATTTATTTGCTATTGTCCATGCCCAAATTAAACCCACATAAAAGCAATTCTCAACAACTTTAAGTACATTAAAATAAATCTAATTTTCTTAATAAACTCTATAGCCTAATAAACTAGTCACTATTTTTAAAATTATTCTTAAAATAGAGTAACAAACTCAAATCAAACCTTTATTTGCTTTTATTGAGTTTGAAAGGGGTTAGCTACAGTGCATTCTACTATCATTTGCTTTTGTTTACAGATTTGCTCCCTTCTTCAAGTAGATCATTTAGGTCACCAAAAGAAAGGAGACTAACGAATCTAATGATTTTGCTTGTCTTCTTTAGTTTTCTATTAGATTTATTTGTTATTGTCCATGCCCAAATTAAACCCACATAAAATCAATTCTCAACAATTTTAAGTACATTAAAATAAATTGAATTTTCTTAATAAACTCTATAGCCTAATAAACTTGTCACTATTTTTAAAATTATTCTTAAAAAAAGAGTAACAAACTCAAATCAAACTTTCTTTCATATTGATATAGCCTAGGTGGACCTAACAGTTAAAACATGTGTTTCCTCCTAATAAATCAGTTCAAATCGGTAAGATATTTACACCTTTATAGACTTTGGCAGGCTAGTATCATTATCTATAACACCAAATAAAACAACAATAATGGAGAGATTAACTAACTCACTAACTCATAATTTAGCATCTTTGACTTGTGATGTTATGCATAACTACCACCACACATAGATCTATCTTCCTTGATTTGAGAAATCCCGTGACTTTTTCTAAAAGACACACACAGTTAAAAGGCAAATTGCATAATTAATATGATTCATTTTTTCACAGAACAATCTAGTATGGCAAACCGAAGCCATTCATCTCTTTAAACAGGATTTGAACAGAGAGGGACAAAGTCTCACTTTACAACGCAAAAAAACAACACAGGACATTTTCCATATGAATTTATCAAACAACACAGGACATTATCAATATGAATTCATCTCAACCACCCAGGTTCAATTGCCAACTGATTTGTATGGCTTTACCTGAAATTCCCAGTGCAACACGGCATCCTAGCATGTCAGCATCCTCCAGTCATATCAACAGCTCAGACCTCCCTATCGCCTTCCTTACCTGCCACGCAAAATGTCATATCAGCCCCTCCTGCACTCCACCTTTCTCTATTAAAAATATCTATCAACCCCTTGCACACTCCATCTTTCTCTTAAAAAAATCCATCATGCTCTCACCATTGTTTGATTTTATATGGAAACAAAAGAGCCATGAAGGTGGCTGCCAAATAAATGGCAGACCAGCAGCCTCATTTTCGTTTTTTCTCTAACAACGTCAAATCAGGTGGGGCAGGGGCCTTGTATATTTTGTCAAGACAAATAATTATGGCTGTACTGATAATGTTTTCGACGAATATGTGCTCCAGGTTCCTGCAATTATGGATAACAGTTGCTGATCTATTATTATAATATGGATTGACCAAGAACATTAGTTTGCTTTTTATGATTAGTTTCAAATTATAATAGTTTGCTTTTTATGATTAGTTTCAAATTATATATGATAAATTGAGGTCCATCGCATATTGAATATTGTCCTGAGGTTGGTAGCCATAACAATCATCCATGAACGAACTTCAAAACTTGACTATGTACAGAGTTTTCATTATGTGTATAATTTAGTATAATTCCACTGTTCTGATAAAAAGAATCAAATAAAGTCCAATCCATTGTAGTGGCAATCAGCATCACGTCTTCAACTCTTCAAGTATTGGCTAGTACAGTCATCTTTTAGTTAACTTGTTCTATAATCCACCCACCCATCTGAAGAATAAAAATAGTGCTTCCAGGCATGGCTGCTATCAATACGATAAGATTGTACATTATAAAAATATATAACTGTCCGTAATATAATTAGTATGATGTATGCTGATGTCTACGAGTTCGCCAAGCTTGTGTATAATAATTTTGTTAATATTTATCATAATGATCATTATTTTATTTAGAGTATAAATATGGGTGGGTGGAAAGAGTGTGCAACTTATCTTCTTATCATTCTAATGATTCACCTGAACATATAGCCAACAAGGCGTTTTAAATTAATTTGATCCAATCAAAAACTACACTTTTGATTCAATTTGGTAACCATTATATTCAGATTAATCTATCTAAATGGCAAAAGGTAAGCATTGAGCCGTAGAGCATTAAATGCGGCAGCTCAGTGCTTAGGGTCCATTGGATCTGGAGAATCTCCAAATTCAAAGAACTCTATATCCAACTGACCCTAAGCACTGAGCTGCCGCATTTAATGCTCTGCGACTCAATACTTAGCTTTCGCCTATTTAAACAGTAAATATTAATATCAAAACCTGAAAAAATGTGTTGGCTGTCAATAAGCACCCATCAAATTTAGTGAATAATAATCATTGGATCTGATACAAAAGTCAATGCACTGGGGCAGAGTACTTATTATTTGCCATATTTGTTCTCCCTTTATCTACCTTTGCTCTACTCAACTCTAATAATTGCCGACTGAAGATCTGACATCTTTTAGCTACAGAATTTATCCTCCAGACAGATATTGTTTCAATATTTCTCTACATGATTTTGTAAATACCTCCATTCAATATATTGTCATATTATATTCAAACATAGGAGGCTATTCAATTTTGATTATCATGGTGTTAAAGATGTATATAATTACAAGTGCAGCAGTACATGTATTGTTGCTGCCAGGATGATGACTATTGAATAGGATCCAAAAGTCAATCCAAGATCAATATCTCCATAACAGCATCAATAAATACACTCTATAACAGCATCAATAAATACACTGCTACTAGGTATTTATTGTTGGTCAAATTTGTTTCCCTTTATGTAACTTTGATGGAATAATTGCCTGTTAAAGATTTGACATCTTTTAGCTAGCGAATTTATGCGTAGGATAAAAGACAACCAAAACACCTAGCTTTTTCGGCGATTTTGGAATAAAAACTGGTTAAAATTCTTGCTAGAAATTCCTATTTTCTTAATTTTGTAATTTCAACAATTGGGATTGTCTGTTCTAGATTCCCAATTTTAAAACTATCCAGATGGCCAAAATTGCTATCTAAACACTCCAAACTAAGATTTTAACAAGAATTACTCTGCCAAATTCCTACTAGTTGGGAACGTTTTAGTTAACCCTAATACAGCTCCCCAAATTTATATTTCTCTACATGATTTTGCAAATGCCTCCTTTCAATATATTGTCATCCTTAATAAATTCAAACAACATATGTAGCTATTCAATTTTGATTATCATGGTGTTAGAGAGGCATGTATGTACGAGTAGCAACGATCAATAATCAATAATTCGTATATGTTGATGATGAACATGGCAAAGCCCAAGCTGCAACTTGAGATTCATATTAATTTCAAACCTTGATTTTGGAAAAAAACTAAAGTAATGTTTTGATCTGCATGGAGAGGATGGAAAGAGAAATTTGAATTTTACATCCAAATATTTAAAACTTTATTTAACCATACTTCTTTCCACCATGTATTCATCTATTCAGGAGAGGAATGAGTTTGCAGAGAAGCTTTCCAAGGGATTTTTTTCAGGGAGAGGAATGAGTTTGCAGAGAAGCTTTCAAAGGGATTTTTTTCATATAAATGCAGGAAAATGACCTGTATGGGAAGAAGTGGAAGGTCATTCCTATGAATGTAATCAGATTTCTTTCAATTAGAATTTTTTCAAGGACGTAAGGATATGGATAATGGGAACTGTTTTGTCTTCTGGGATAGAATGTTTTTGTCATGTTTTTTTAATATGGGTGGGGTGATATTCTGTGTTGGAAAGTTTGGGTCAGTATAAGGGAACTGGTCATGATTTTATAACGTGCCAAGGGGTTTATGGGAGATGTAGAGGGATAAGAAAGGTTGTTTCAGCAGACCTTTTGCATAACACATTTATGTTTAAGATTTTTTTAAGAAATTATGAAGTAACACTTCAAGTATATGAAGAATATGTACTTCTGTGGTTTTGTTTGATATAATATAAAATTTAAGATTTTTTTTTCAAATTTCAATCGAAACCATCACTGCATTTTAAACTTAGCAAGATACTTCCGTCAATCGAAACCATCACTGCATTTTAAACTTAGCAAGATACTTCCGGTCCTTTTTAAACTTAAATACCAAGTCACTTTTATCTTTTATATTATGAAATGCTTCAACTTCTTTCTGGATAGCAGAATATTTAAATCCTTTCCTTAAATGCTGAGTTTAGAGAAAGTTTACATTTAAGCATAAAGGGTATTTATTCCAATAATTCCTGCAGACCACCTTGAAAATTAAACCTGGAAAAACTGCTCAACCCTCCATTATTCTCTTGTATTTTAAAACAGTTCTACCCTACTGCAAATCAATCTTTGGACATTTAAAAATGTTCATTAAAAGAATCGTTATTTTTGGTTCTGTCATCATAGAAGTATTGTTATTTTTGGTTTATAGATACTCCTACTATGTTTGTAGCTTTACAAGATCAATTACTATTACTTCTGCTTTGCAAAATTATCTGTCTTTTTAAACTTTAAAATCCCATAACAAATTTGAAAAATCCTAAAACTAGCATGAGAAACCATCAACTGTCCTATAAAAACCCTTGCCATCACATTGTTTTTTAAGCAGTACATTCTACAGTCTAAATAATCCTACGTTGCAGCAAAAAGTGACCAAAACAAAAAGTCCAAAGCTTCCACAAACTGAATCGTCTAAATGTATAGTAAAGCATTTTTCTGTCAGTTAATTTGATGAAATTTGAAAATGAAAAAGAAAAATCTCCATTTCAAAGATGAAAAACTGTTTTTATGCAGTTTTCATTATTATATGGATTTCTTGTCATTCATTATTATTTTCCATCTTAATATTTAGAATTTAGCAATTTAAATC
>NWUY0300000386.1:79775-95099 GCA_004151065.3 Larix sibirica
TACATGCAAAGAATATAACACACCCAACACATTCAATATGGGAGACAGAGTTTGGTTTCACTTGAATAAGGAATGACTACAATGTCCTATTAAGAATATCAAGGCATAGTGGTATGGTACTTTTGAAGTGTTGGATAAAGTAGGAGATAATTCCTATAGACTCAATCTACCCCCATGTATGTGCATTTAGTCAATAATGAATGTGAAAAATCTGAAACTCTCTGAATCGTTCATGTTGGACTAGGAACACGAGTAGGTATTACCTTCTGTAGAGGACTTAGCGCCATAAGCTTAACCATAGTTAGTAGAAGATACAATTTTATAGAAGAAATATAGAACAACAAGATGAGGATAGTATGAACTCTTATAGGTTGGGTTGAAAGGACAACTGCTAGGCAAGGCTAAATGGTACTCCAAGGAGAAGGTAGAGGAAAAATTTCCTCACCTCATTTAGTAAAATATTTTGGGGATGAAAAGCCTCCTAAAATAGGGAGGTATGATATGAAATGGATCAATATATACTTTTTCATCTATTTTGGTACTTTATGGGTGGAAAGATCGGATGAATTGGGTTGTAGGGCCCATTTTATGGTAAGGTCTTACTTTGTAGGTTTGGGGTCCATAACCTTTCGAGGTCCATTTGGGGGACTAAATGATGTTTTTGGGGTCAAAATTTTATGACCATAGTTCTTACCACCTCAGTGTTGTTCTGCATTATGAGATATTTCCAACAACACATATATAACCTCAATTGGAGTTCATATGAGGAAGTTATGCCTTCTGCAAGTTGACCTATCCTGTTGACCACCATGGTACCGAGTGGATTCCACGTTAGTAGTCATTACTCACACATGTGGAGCTAGTCATGTGTGGATTTTCAAAGCATTCTATATGGTCCAAGACTCTAATGCTAGTTAGGAGTTGAGGCATGCAAAAACCCTAAAAACTAACCCTAGATGGCTATCAGGAAATTGTTAAATACTAGGCCACTAGAAGAAAAAGGGGTTCCATTTTCATGGTATTATTGTATTGTTCCATAACTGAACAAGAGATAGGGAGTGTATATTAGAGCATATAAGAGGAAGATGGAGACCATGTAGGAGCCATACAGGCCACAGTGTCATAGATAGCTCCATAGAGGGTATGACTTTATTTGCATTGCATATTGGAGAAGAAAAGAGAAAGGCACAATCCTCACTTATGGCTGGGTTTTCCCAAGGTATATCTTATGTTATTTACGTGGATGTGTTGATGTGTTATTTTGCTCTAGCTATTTTCCTTTCAATTTCAATTTATTTTAGCATTATGTGAGATTAAGCTAACAACAATGAATTTTAAATATTTAGTAAACACTGCATAACCAAGAGTTTACAAAAAGTTATAAGATTTGTTGTGACAAATTGTTCCAATGGAATATCCATAGCAATTTATAGATCAAGTTTGGATTTGAAATGAAATTTTTGGAAAGAATAGTTACAGAACATAAAGAGGTGCTAATACAACAAGTGTTTGAAATAAAACCAAGAGTTAAGGACGAAAAAATACTCCTTAATAGTTGCCTCCAAAGAATTAAAGTTGTCTAAAGTTTGAGTGAGGCATCTATTAAGCAAATATGGAGAGACATAAACAACATCAAATATGTTATATTCAACGAAATTGATTTAGCTATGCACTTGCAAGCATAAAAGGTCAAACAATAAGGCCTCACTTTTGTAGTGAGCCTTTAGAATTCAAATAAGCCTATTTGGAAAAGCAAAAAAATCTCATTTAATTTAATTTAAATGTTGACAAAACATAGTATTGGGCCTTGAAAGACAATGAGCAACTAGAATGTGTTTATGTTATTATGTTACGAAGAATTTGTTGATAGTTTTTTTAATTGCTCCATGGGCTAACTAGTTTTTGTTATGTGTTATGTGAGGTATTCAAGACCTTACAACTTGGACACTATACTTCCCACTTTCCTAGTGAATTAAGCAATTTCCTTTTTTATAGCCAATAAAGAAAGTTAAGCCCACCAGAAAAACACAAATGCAAAGTTTTATACATCTCCATGCCTTAAGAGATTAGGAGTGGGACCTGTGCCTTCCAATACTCTTCCACCTCTTATTTCTAGAGGTGACAAAAGGAAAGGTGTTTTCATTGGATAGCGCTTGGTTTGGGTGGTTCATCCTGTGCCAAGTGATAGATCATTTCCTCTTGGTGGTTCATCTCGTTCCAAGTTCCAACTGATAGACCATTACCTCCACACACCAGAAGAGGATTGGGTTTCTAAATTTTATCACTTTCTCATTCGCTCTAAAATTCACAGGCAATCCTTCCTATTCAGTGTGGGTCCACTCTTTGGCCTTATACTCTGTCTGGCAAAATGTGTAGATGGTCGCTCCCACACTCTTCCGTTGCTATCTGTAGTTGCGCTGAAATTTGTCTGCCATGTTGAACAATTTTTCCTCAATTACACCATTGTTAGTATCCAGTGAGATTTCTAGTTATTTACCCAGTTGTAGGTTTGAATTTCTGCACACTCTCTGTAGTGGGTTTGTTCAAATTCTATGGGATTTGGGTTCTTCTCCTTTGAACTAACGCGATAAACTGTAAGGGTGTAAGCGAATTGAGAAGATAGCAAGTGAGGAAGGGAATACATTAAAAGGGTTCTAAATTTTTCTGGCACTTTCAATGGCCAGTGCAGTGGCAGGACAATGTGGTTCAACCCTAATAAGTAGGAGAGGAGGGCTGCTCTTGTCTTCTTCAAGCTCTTCCTATAACAATGGAAGCATGAAACTTGATTTACGGGTTCCTCTGCCAATGCAAGGTTCTGCTATGATCAGAGCGCCTCTGCTAATTCTGGCCATGGCACCCAAAAAGAAGGTACTCCCCTTATCTTCTATAATTTAGCTTGGTTTTGTATGTCTACTATCCTTCCTTTTGTGCATTTGGACGTAACACTGTGCTTTTTCTCTATATATTTATGTATTTTCCAAGGAAAACATTGCGGGGAAATATTTGGGCTCTTCCTAGCATTTGTGGATGGTTCCAATTGCAAACCCATCAATCTGAGCACTACCCTGCATTAGTGGTTGGCACCCAGTGCAAACCAATTCATCTGGACACTTCCCTGCATTCATGGTTGCACTGATTACGGCACCTGACCTAGTAGGAACATCTAGTGAGGCATACAACAGAGGCAGGCAGCTAGACCTCTAGGCCTTCTGCAAAAAGCTCAAAACATTCAACTACTTGCAGAACTTTAAATTTTGGAAACATCTCATCCCACCCTTAAGCACTTAAGCAAGAGTGAGATTGCTGGTATCTTGCCAACCATAATCACCCCATGGGGAGCAGACATATCACAAGCAAGATTGGGCGGGGTTGCGGGAGGATAACAACTCCTCCTCTTAACCACCCAAGTTAGACATAATTGACATCTCTCCATATATCACCCAATGATATGATAAAACGATATGGTCAATAGGTCTTTTGCACTGGATGTTCGTCTTTATGTGGTTTGGCCTGGTCGATGTCTGTCTGTACACACACAGTAAAGTTATACATACAACCCAGAAAGCTTGTTATAACTCTAGGGTCAATATAATTTGTAAAAGCTGGGTTTCTTTCTGTTTTGAGGATCACCCTCTGCAGTTTTTTGCCTTTGCCGATATACATTTTCCTTCACTTTGAAAGTTTAAATGTGTTTCCTTGTAAACTACTAATGAAGTGCGTGTTATGGAAACAAGCTATACCGAATTTGTTTAAGAATCACATGTAAGTCAAAACTGCTATAAATCCAGATGCATTGTTTTTTATTATACACTGCCAAGAAGTCTTTGACTCTTCAGTATGTATTATTATAATATGGCCTTGGCACTGAACATAAAAAGTGAACCAACTCCAAATGTGTTTACTAGGTTGTATTCTGCAGGCCTGCTTTCTCGGAGTCTGCAGGATTGATACATCCTCCCGATTCAATCCATCATATAACCTTTTAAGCCAGCGATGTTTTTGACTCTGATTGTTGACAAGATCTCAAAACCCAACATTATCTGGCCATCCCACTGATTTGTTGGATCCTTAAGATCTATCATTTTACAGAGAGCCTGGATGTAATATTCGTATTTGTTCTCCAGTTCTATAAAGATGGGAATCCATTTGACATCTTGACATGAGCACTGTATTTTTTACTCGCTATTCATTACAAGTTATCCCCTGTTTAGCTAGTTATTGTATTACTCACCAATCTCATTTTGTATCCCTCCAATTGCTTTTGGGTCCTGGTCTTTTCCAACTTTATAAACTTAAAACTATGCTTAAGGAAGGAAGGAACAGTTCTCATACTAGAAAGTAATGCAGGTGAATAAATACGATGACAATTGGAAGAAACAGTGGTTCGGGGCCGGGATCTTTCTTGAAGGTGATGAGGCTGTGGACGTGGATATTGTAAAAAAGTTGGAGAAAAAGAAGGTTCTAAGTGGGGTGGAGAAGGCTGGATTGCTTTCAAAGGCTGATGAATTAGGCTTTTCCCTCTCATCTATTGAAAAAATGGGCCTCCTCTCAAAAGCAGAAGATTTGGGCCTGCTAAGCCTTGTAGAGAAAGCCGCTTCCATATCGCCTGCGGCAATGGCATCTGTATCACTGCCATTAGTTGTGGCCGCTATTGCCACTATTGTACTCATTCCTGATGATTCCGCTGGACTGTTAATTGCCCAGAATGTTCTTGCAGCCGTTTTTGCAGTCAGTGCAATTGGTCTGTTTGGTGCTTCCATTGTTCTAAGCGGTTTACAAGAGCAGGAATGAAATTCTTTACAAATTTCAATGCCTAGTGCTTTCCATTGCATCTGATCATTCAGACTGTCATATAATTTGGTCTTGTATGTGTAAGTTGATTGATGCTTGTAATTCAATGTTTAAATGTGTTAGGACTTCGTTTGTGGAAAATTTTGCATAGATGAATACAGGAATTAGTTTTTATGCATTCATTCCAAAACTAGTGAATTGCTTTTGTGGTTTACGTAATTGTTGTTCTTTACTTTTTTCATTTGATCTCCGTGATTTTCGTTATGTCAACACAGTGAGTTGTTTCATTTTGGTAACAAGGATAGGCCCATATTTACATTCTGCCTTTATCTTTTTGGTGTATTCTCTTATAACACCAATTTCTTTTGTAAGATGGTTTTCTGGTTCTGATTGTAGTTTGCAGTGTGACCATTACCCAAGTAATGCACTTGGATAGAACAAATCCATCATATATGGATTCTTCCATTACATTTTAAGTTGCTGATAAATGGAAAAACATCAATGGAAGAACATCTTTTGGTTTTTGAAAGTGTTTCAAGAAACATACCCTTAGGGTTGCTCTGCATAGCACAGACTTTTTTTTCTTACATGTTAGGTTTGAAGGGTATCTATTCTGCCAAAATCACCAGCGATTTGCACCTAGCTTCATTCCTCTGAAACTTATGCCATGCTTGGTGGGCAAATCACTCAGAAATGGAACCCTGGTGGATGGCTTAACACTTTGTACACTTCATTCGCAATGTAAGAGCATTTTGATTTTTGAAGCAACAAAAACTTCATTCGCAATGTAAGAGCATTTTGATTTTTGAGGCAAACAAGTTTTTGTTGGACATACAAGGACCAACAAACTGTATTTGGAAAATAGACTGAAAAACTGCATTGCTTTGGTCGATACGATTAAGGCCATAATATCTAATTAGTTCACAACTTATTTGGGCATTTCAAATGTTTACTGTATATTGTTTTTTATGGCAACATGAAATATGTATTGGCTAGAAATGGAAAAGTAAAGTGATTTGGTTGTTTATTACGTGAGATACTTATATCAAGAATTTAATTTCTCGTCTATCTTGCTTACCTATTGACCTTGGTGAAAACATTAGATTTCAACCCTTGATACTCCATCCACAAGAAAAAAGTAATCTCTTTTGAGAACCTGTTCCCAAAGATGAAAAACCCATTGATTTTATTTATTTATTTGGAAGTGATTCAAGAAACATGTCCTGCAAAGAACTAAGGCAGAACCTGTGGAGGCTCAATCATTTCCAAAACACTCTGTATGTTCTCCTTGAAGACCACCTACTGGTGTTAGGAAACGGGTATTGTGAGTGGTACTAATTCTTAAGAAACAAACTTGATAGTTCTTGTTGTACATTGATCTTGGACTACATGTAATTCCTAGGCCTTAACCCAGTAATATCATGGTTGGCTTGGGGATGGCTCCGGAAGCAATAAAGACTTATTTGCTCAAAGTTGCCTAGGTTGGGAGGAACATGGACCTACCTAGTCTATTTTTACCTGAGGAAGTTTCAGAGAAGTAACTATGTATTTTAATACTTGTTTTCTCATAGTGTCCGAATACTGTACCTTTCAATATTTATTTGTGATTTTGCTACTTAATTTATTTATCTTCTTATCGTCAATCATAAGAAGATAACTCTTAGATTTGCTAAATAGAGTAACTAGTTACATTGTTATGAATGATCACATATCCAAATTCTCAACTCTGTTAAGTTAAAGTTATATAAGAGAACTCTGATAAATTAGTCTTTCATCCTGTAAAATTATAGAAGCTTACATTGACAAGCATAGTACAAGAAATGAATAATTCGTCTTTCTCTGAATCCAATATTAAAAATATTATGACTTGCTACTAATTCCTGAGAATGTTCGAGTAGGAAATAAAGAGAGAACCCTTGTTTGTTCATACATTCAACTATAATATAGATATTCTTTTACAGTAAAATTTCCAACCTAAACACAGAAGTGTGTTTTTCAATTATAATCTATATGCAAAAAGCGAAACAGAATTAATAATTGACCACTTCTTTTTAGATTCTTAGAATAGGGTCTAATGATAGGTATAGTTAGAAATTAATTGCAATTTCACTATCACATAACTTATATTATAGAACTTTTAAATCCAAAGTCAAAAGAGGAAAACTATAGCCAAGGTAAAGCATAAGACAATGGTAAACAGAGTCATTGCTCTCATGGCTCAAAAATAACATCCATACGGCACAAGATAAATTCGAAAAGAGAATTCTTAACATAAATTTATTGGACTAGAGTTATGCGAATTGTTCAGAATTAATTAAACATAATTAAAAAAAATCGTAGTCAAATATCCATGTGCTCTTCCATTAGGAAGGCGTATGCCCAAATAATTATTGAATGTAAACCTTCGTTTCTATTGCAACATATATTATTTGATAGTAGGGAATCCGAAAACAAATAGAAAATAAGCCTCATGATGATCAATCCATATAGCTCATAGAGCTATTGTTTTTCCAAATAAAGAAGAGAAGATCATTTCTATGAACTGACTATGTAAAAACTCAGCAAGCAGGGAAAAATCGACACCCAAGTTTGTCTAAAAAAACTTACAAAACCTCCCAATCGAGGCCAGGGTTGCAATTGTATTGGTGCCAAGCCATTGTAAACAAATAACAGGGCGCCCTGTAAGCCTATTTGGAGAATGGGGAATACTCCACCCTGTAAATAAATAACAATAATAATTAAACCATGGTAACAATAAAATTTAGAGAAAAAATAAAATAATGGATAACCTGTAATATAGGGTTTCTTACCATTTTGCAAAGGAGCATGAGTTAAAGTTGCACATTTGANTACATGCAAAGAATATAACACACCCAACACATTCAATATGGGAGACAGAGTTTGGTTTCACTTGAATAAGGAATGACTACAATGTCCTATTAAGAATATCAAGGCATAGTGGTATGGTACTTTTGAAGTGTTGGATAAAGTAGGAGATAATTCCTATAGACTCAATCTACCCCCATGTATGTGCATTTAGTCAATAATGAATGTGAAAAATCTGAAACTCTCTGAATCGTTCATGTTGGACTAGGAACACGAGTAGGTATTACCTTCTGTAGAGGACTTAGCGCCATAAGCTTAACCATAGTTAGTAGAAGATACAATTTTATAGAAGAAATATAGAACAACAAGATGAGGATAGTATGAACTCTTATAGGTTGGGTTGAAAGGACAACTGCTAGGCAAGGCTAAATGGTACTCCAAGGAGAAGGTAGAGGAAAAATTTCCTCACCTCATTTAGTAAAATATTTTGGGGATGAAAAGCCTCCTAAAATAGGGAGGTATGATATGAAATGGATCAATATATACTTTTTCATCTATTTTGGTACTTTATGGGTGGAAAGATCGGATGAATTGGGTTGTAGGGCCCATTTTATGGTAAGGTCTTACTTTGTAGGTTTGGGGTCCATAACCTTTCGAGGTCCATTTGGGGGACTAAATGATGTTTTTGGGGTCAAAATTTTATGACCATAGTTCTTACCACCTCAGTGTTGTTCTGCATTATGAGATATTTCCAACAACACATATATAACCTCAATTGGAGTTCATATGAGGAAGTTATGCCTTCTGCAAGTTGACCTATCCTGCTGACCACCATGGTATCGAGTGGATTCCATGTTAGTAGTCATTACCCACACATGTGGAGCTAGCCATGTGTGGATTTTCAAAGCATTCTATATGGTCCAAGACTCTAATGCTAGTTAGGAGTTGAGGCATGCAAAAACCCTAAAAACTAACCCTAGATGGCTATCAGGAAATTGTTAAATACTAGGCCACTAGAAGAAAAAGGGGTTCCATTTTCATGGTATTATTGTATTGTTCCATAACTGAACAAGAGATAGGGAGTGTATATTAGAGCATATAAGAGGAAGATGGAGACCATGTAGGAGCCATACAGGCCACAGTGTCATAGATAGCTCCATAGAGGGTATGACTTTATTTGCATTGCATATTGGAGAAGAAAAGAGAAAGGCACAATCCTCACTTATGGCTGGGTTTTCCCAAGGTATATCTTATGTTATTTACGTGGATGTGTTGATGTGTTATTTTGCTCTAGCTATTTTCCTTTCAATTTCAATTTATTTTAGCATTATGTGAGATTAAGCTAACAACAATGAATTTTAAATATTTAGTAAACACTGCATAACCAAGAGTTTACAAAAAGTTATAAGATTTGTTGTGACAAATTGTTCCAATGGAATATCCATAGCAATTTATAGATCAAGTTTGGATTTGAAATGAAATTTTTGGAAAGAATAGTTACAGAACATAAAGAGGTGCTAATACAACAAGTGTTTGAAATAAAACCAAGAGTTAAGGACGAAAAAATACTCCTTAATAGTTGCCTCCAAAGAATTAAAGTTGTCTAAAGTTTGAGTGAGGCATCTATTAAGCAAATATGGAGAGACATAAACAACATCAAATATGTTATATTCAACGAAATTGATTTAGCTATGCACTTGCAAGCATAAAAGGTCAAACAATAAGGCCTCACTTTTGTAGTGAGCCTTTAGAATTCAAATAAGCCTATTTGGAAAAGCAAAAAAATCTCATTTAATTTAATTTAAATGTTGACAAAACATAGTATTGGGCCTTGAAAGACAATGAGCAACTAGAATGTGTTTATGTTATTATGTTACGAAGAATTTGTTGATAGTTTTTTTAATTGCTCCATGGGCTAACTAGTTTTTGTTATGTGTTATGTGAGGTATTCAAGACCTTACAACTTGGACACTATACTTCCCACTTTCCTAGTGAATTAAGCAATTTCCTTTTTTATAGCCAATAAAGAAAGTTAAGCCCACCAGAAAAACACAAATGCAAAGTTTTATACATCTCCATGCCTTAAGAGATTAGGAGTGGGACCTGTGCCTTCCAATACTCTTCCACCTCTTATTTCTAGAGGTGACAAAAGGAAAGGTGTTTTCATTGGATAGCGCTTGGTTTGGGTGGTTCATCCTGTGCCAAGTGATAGATCATTTCCTCTTGGTGGTTCATCTCGTTCCAAGTTCCAACTGATAGACCATTACCTCCACACACCAGAAGAGGATTGGGTTTCTAAATTTTATCACTTTCTCATTCGCTCTAAAATTCACAGGCAATCCTTCCTATTCAGTGTGGGTCCACTCTTTGGCCTTATACTCTGTCTGGCAAAATGTGTAGATGGTCGCTCCCACACTCTTCCGTTGCTATCTGTAGTTGCGCTGAAATTTGTCTGCCATGTTGAACAATTTTTCCTCAATTACACCATTGTTAGTATCCAGTGAGATTTCTAGTTATTTACCCAGTTGTAGGTTTGAATTTCTGCACACTCTCTGTAGTGGGTTTGTTCAAATTCTATGGGATTTGGGTTCTTCTCCTTTGAACTAACGCGATAAACTGTAAGGGTGTAAGCGAATTGAGAAGATAGCAAGTGAGGAAGGGAATACATTAAAAGGGTTCTAAATTTTTCTGGCACTTTCAATGGCCAGTGCAGTGGCAGGACAATGTGGTTCAACCCTAATAAGTAGGAGAGGAGGGCTGCTCTTGTCTTCTTCAAGCTCTTCCTATAACAATGGAAGCATGAAACTTGATTTACGGGTTCCTCTGCCAATGCAAGGTTCTGCTATGATCAGAGCGCCTCTGCTAATTCTGGCCATGGCACCCAAAAAGAAGGTACTCCCCTTATCTTCTATAATTTAGCTTGGTTTTGTATGTCTACTATCCTTCCTTTTGTGCATTTGGACGTAACACTGTGCTTTTTCTCTATATATTTATGTATTTTCCAAGGAAAACATTGCGGGGAAATATTTGGGCTCTTCCTAGCATTTGTGGATGGTTCCAATTGCAAACCCATCAATCTGAGCACTACCCTGCATTAGTGGTTGGCACCCAGTGCAAACCAATTCATCTGGACACTTCCCTGCATTCATGGTTGCACTGATTACGGCACCTGACCTAGTAGGAACATCTAGTGAGGCATACAACAGAGGCAGGCAGCTAGACCTCTAGGCCTTCTGCAAAAAGCTCAAAACATTCAACTACTTGCAGAACTTTAAATTTTGGAAACATCTCATCCCACCCTTAAGCACTTAAGCAAGAGTGAGATTGCTGGTATCTTGCCAACCATAATCACCCCATGGGGAGCAGACATATCACAAGCAAGATTGGGCGGGGTTGCGGGAGGATAACAACTCCTCCTCTTAACCACCCAAGTTAGACATAATTGACATCTCTCCATATATCACCCAATGATATGATAAAACGATATGGTCAATAGGTCTTTTGCACTGGATGTTCGTCTTTATGTGGTTTGGCCTGGTCGATGTCTGTCTGTACACACACAGTAAAGTTATACATACAACCCAGAAAGCTTGTTATAACTCTAGGGTCAATATAATTTGTAAAAGCTGGGTTTCTTTCTGTTTTGAGGATCACCCTCTGCAGTTTTTTGCCTTTGCCGATATACATTTTCCTTCACTTTGAAAGTTTAAATGTGTTTCCTTGTAAACTACTAATGAAGTGCGTGTTATGGAAACAAGCTATACCGAATTTGTTTAAGAATCACATGTAAGTCAAAACTGCTATAAATCCAGATGCATTGTTTTTTATTATACACTGCCAAGAAGTCTTTGACTCTTCAGTATGTATTATTATAATATGGCCTTGGCACTGAACATAAAAAGTGAACCAACTCCAAATGTGTTTACTAGGTTGTATTCTGCAGGCCTGCTTTCTCGGAGTCTGCAGGATTGATACATCCTCCCGATTCAATCCATCATATAACCTTTTAAGCCAGCGATGTTTTTGACTCTGATTGTTGACAAGATCTCAAAACCCAACATTATCTGGCCATCCCACTGATTTGTTGGATCCTTAAGATCTATCATTTTACAGAGAGCCTGGATGTAATATTCGTATTTGTTCTCCAGTTCTATAAAGATGGGAATCCATTTGACATCTTGACATGAGCACTGTATTTTTTACTCGCTATTCATTACAAGTTATCCCCTGTTTAGCTAGTTATTGTATTACTCACCAATCTCATTTTGTATCCCTCCAATTGCTTTTGGGTCCTGGTCTTTTCCAACTTTATAAACTTAAAACTATGCTTAAGGAAGGAAGGAACAGTTCTCATACTAGAAAGTAATGCAGGTGAATAAATACGATGACAATTGGAAGAAACAGTGGTTCGGGGCCGGGATCTTTCTTGAAGGTGATGAGGCTGTGGACGTGGATATTGTAAAAAAGTTGGAGAAAAAGAAGGTTCTAAGTGGGGTGGAGAAGGCTGGATTGCTTTCAAAGGCTGATGAATTAGGCTTTTCCCTCTCATCTATTGAAAAAATGGGCCTCCTCTCAAAAGCAGAAGATTTGGGCCTGCTAAGCCTTGTAGAGAAAGCCGCTTCCATATCGCCTGCGGCAATGGCATCTGTATCACTGCCATTAGTTGTGGCCGCTATTGCCACTATTGTACTCATTCCTGATGATTCCGCTGGACTGTTAATTGCCCAGAATGTTCTTGCAGCCGTTTTTGCAGTCAGTGCAATTGGTCTGTTTGGTGCTTCCATTGTTCTAAGCGGTTTACAAGAGCAGGAATGAAATTCTTTACAAATTTCAATGCCTAGTGCTTTCCATTGCATCTGATCATTCAGACTGTCATATAATTTGGTCTTGTATGTGTAAGTTGATTGATGCTTGTAATTCAATGTTTAAATGTGTTAGGACTTCGTTTGTGGAAAATTTTGCATAGATGAATACAGGAATTAGTTTTTATGCATTCATTCCAAAACTAGTGAATTGCTTTTGTGGTTTACGTAATTGTTGTTCTTTACTTTTTTCATTTGATCTCCGTGATTTTCGTTATGTCAACACAGTGAGTTGTTTCATTTTGGTAACAAGGATAGGCCCATATTTACATTCTGCCTTTATCTTTTTGGTGTATTCTCTTATAACACCAATTTCTTTTGTAAGATGGTTTTCTGGTTCTGATTGTAGTTTGCAGTGTGACCATTACCCAAGTAATGCACTTGGATAGAACAAATCCATCATATATGGATTCTTCCATTACATTTTAAGTTGCTGATAAATGGAAAAACATCAATGGAAGAACATCTTTTGGTTTTTGAAAGTGTTTCAAGAAACATACCCTTAGGGTTGCTCTGCATAGCACAGACTTTTTTTTCTTACATGTTAGGTTTGAAGGGTATCTATTCTGCCAAAATCACCAGCGATTTGCACCTAGCTTCATTCCTCTGAAACTTATGCCATGCTTGGTGGGCAAATCACTCAGAAATGGAACCCTGGTGGATGGCTTAACACTTTGTACACTTCATTCGCAATGTAAGAGCATTTTGATTTTTGAAGCAACAAAAACTTCATTCGCAATGTAAGAGCATTTTGATTTTTGAGGCAAACAAGTTTTTGTTGGACATACAAGGACCAACAAACTGTATTTGGAAAATAGACTGAAAAACTGCATTGCTTTGGTCGATACGATTAAGGCCATAATATCTAATTAGTTCACAACTTATTTGGGCATTTCAAATGTTTACTGTATATTGTTTTTTATGGCAACATGAAATATGTATTGGCTAGAAATGGAAAAGTAAAGTGATTTGGTTGTTTATTACGTGAGATACTTATATCAAGAATTTAATTTCTCGTCTATCTTGCTTACCTATTGACCTTGGTGAAAACATTAGATTTCAACCCTTGATACTCCATCCACAAGAAAAAAGTAATCTCTTTTGAGAACCTGTTCCCAAAGATGAAAAACCCATTGATTTTATTTATTTATTTGGAAGTGATTCAAGAAACATGTCCTGCAAAGAACTAAGGCAGAACCTGTGGAGGCTCAATCATTTCCAAAACACTCTGTATGTTCTCCTTGAAGACCACCTACTGGTGTTAGGAAACGGGTATTGTGAGTGGTACTAATTCTTAAGAAACAAACTTGATAGTTCTTGTTGTACATTGATCTTGGACTACATGTAATTCCTAGGCCTTAACCCAGTAATATCATGGTTGGCTTGGGGATGGCTCCGGAAGCAATAAAGACTTATTTGCTCAAAGTTGCCTAGGTTGGGAGGAACATGGACCTACCTAGTCTATTTTTACCTGAGGAAGTTTCAGAGAAGTAACTATGTATTTTAATACTTGTTTTCTCATAGTGTCCGAATACTGTACCTTTCAATATTTATTTGTGATTTTGCTACTTAATTTATTTATCTTCTTATCGTCAATCATAAGAAGATAACTCTTAGATTTGCTAAATAGAGTAACTAGTTACATTGTTATGAATGATCACATATCCAAATTCTCAACTCTGTTAAGTTAAAGTTATATAAGAGAACTCTGATAAATTAGTCTTTCATCCTGTAAAATTATAGAAGCTTACATTGACAAGCATAGTACAAGAAATGAATAATTCGTCTTTCTCTGAATCCAATATTAAAAATATTATGACTTGCTACTAATTCCTGAGAATGTTCGAGTAGGAAATAAAGAGAGAACCCTTGTTTGTTCATACATTCAACTATAATATAGATATTCTTTTACAGTAAAATTTCCAACCTAAACACAGAAGTGTGTTTTTCAATTATAATCTATATGCAAAAAGCGAAACAGAATTAATAATTGACCACTTCTTTTTAGATTCTTAGAATAGGGTCTAATGATAGGTATAGTTAGAAATTAATTGCAATTTCACTATCACATAACTTATATTATAGAACTTTTAAATCCAAAGTCAAAAGAGGAAAACTATAGCCAAGGTAAAGCATAAGACAATGGTAAACAGAGTCATTGCTCTCATGGCTCAAAAATAACATCCATACGGCACAAGATAAATTCGAAAAGAGAATTCTTAACATAAATTTATTGGACTAGAGTTATGCGAATTGTTCAGAATTAATTAAACATAATTAAAAAAAATCGTAGTCAAATATCCATGTGCTCTTCCATTAGGAAGGCGTATGCCCAAATAATTATTGAATGTAAACCTTCGTTTCTATTGCAACATATATTATTTGATAGTAGGGAATCCGAAAACAAATAGAAAATAAGCCTCATGATGATCAATCCATATAGCTCATAGAGCTATTGTTTTTCCAAATAAAGAAGAGAAGATCATTTCTATGAACTGACTATGTAAAAACTCAGCAAGCAGGGAAAAATCGACACCCAAGTTTGTCTAAAAAAACTTACAAAACCTCCCAATCGAGGCCAGGGTTGCAATTGTATTGGTGCCAAGCCATTGTAAACAAATAACAGGGCGCCCTGTAAGCCTATTTGGAGAATGGGGAATACTCCACCCTGTAAATAAATAACAATAATAATTAAACCATGGTAACAATAAAATTTAGAGAAAAAATAAAATAATGGATAACCTGTAATATAGGGTTTCTTACCATTTTGCAAAGGAGCATGAGTTAAAGTTGCACATTTGAAAATAAGAATGTGTTAAAGTTACAACATCGTGAGTCATTCTCC
>NWUY0300000388.1:5263-16776 GCA_004151065.3 Larix sibirica
ATTGCAAGGAATGGAAGTAAGGCATACAAATTGAATCTTCCTCCATATTCATGTGTACATTTGGTCTTCCATGATTTCTTCTTGAAGAAGGTAATTATTGAGTATAGCTTGATTCATGCTTTTTTTTCCAATGCCTTATAAAGAAAGGAATATCATCATAAAACCTAAAACTATCATTGGAACACAAATCAAATAACTAAAAAATCATACAATGATTGAGTACCTCATCAACTAGAAGAACTTTTTTTCTCCAAAGGAAAAAACCCTTTTTCTTGCTATTCCATAGAATCAAAGAAAATGAAAAAAATGCATCCATTGAAACTACTATCAGTAGTAGTAACACATGCATCCTCCAAAATTGTCAAAAGGACACAACAAAAAGACATAAACAGTTCTAACTTAACAAACAGTTAAGTTGAGATACAATAAAGCAAAAACATATCATCAACCAATAATTTCCATCTAGACATCAGACTCCACTACAACAAATCAAAAAGAGATCCACTACATTGGCCTAACTATCAAAATAGATGAAATAAACCAACCAAATACCGATTCATGAAATCAGTACAACATATCCTTCAAATAATACATAATATTCAATGATCTCTTCAAAATATAAGGTACCATCTAGGATATCCATTGCTATCTTTGAATGAAAACCAACTTCTTTGTTAAAGATCCTGTAAATATGAGAAAGAGAAATCTCTGAAAAATTTGGCATTAGACATTGAATTCTCTAGCACCAATGAGCTAGCTAGAAAACATGTAAGTTATATAGACCTTTATCTCAATTGATGATAACATATGAATCCCCATATACCTAAAGAGAGTCAATACCATTAATAGCAGCAAGGTGTAGCAACCCCCATAGAGAAACCAACACCGATTTTTTATTGCTACCATGACCACACCCCATCCAAANTGGGGATTTCTTTTTTCATCCCCACCCTTGTTCCCCCATCACCCTCCCAACATTATGGGAGGAACAAGGATGGGGATGAAAAAAAAACAAAGAAATGGTGCTACTAGGAGCACCACTTTTCGATTCAGTTTTTGTTAGCAATATTATTCTTGCAAAAGGTTGTACTTATATTAAAAAAAAGTTGTTACTAGTAGCACTGCTTTTTGAAACATGAGTAAAAACAACCACTAAATGCAACCTCTAAAAAATAAGAAGTTTGGAGAGTTGTAACTATATTAAAATTAACACTTCAAATTTGTATATTCATAAACTAAAAAGCAATGAAAATGTTTGAACATCATAGATTTTGTGTTTGATGAGTAAACACAGATGTGAAATTTCATTGAAGAATATGCTTTAATAATGACATACTCCCTCACTTTGGTTCTCACTTTGGTTTGAACATTAATAATGGTATCCATGTCATGCCTTATAAGCCTCTCTAATTTTTTGTTGTTCAATATGACATTCTACAAACTTGTATTATTTAAAACATATTATTAAAGAATATTATTGATACGTTGAGTCGATAGAATGGAACAAAAGAAATGTATCTAATGATTCAACTTAGTTATGCTTATAAATTCAAGTATTTTATGTTTAGTAACTAATAAAAACCTAACAACGTGTGCATTTGTCTCTTTTTCTTAATCTATATTGTTAGTGAAAATAGTGATCATCAAACTAGGAGTCATAGTTCCACTAAGCTACATGATTATTGTAACACCCATATAATCAATTTCACTTGTCACAAAGTAATCTCCCTCTTAAAAAAATGATCAAAGTTTTGCCATAAAAAAATATCATCCATACCATTAACGTTCCACATCACTTTAAAAAATCCTCCATTTCACACATTTTTACCTTTATCCATACACCCCTCCATAAATTTCTTACAACTTCCCCCACATTCCACAATATTTATCATCTTCTCTACTTGATAATTGAAAGTTGACTTCACAATTAAAAAAAAATTAACACCACTTAAAGTTGTAGGGTGTTATTATATACTATAAAGGCATGTTCTCTTGAAAATATTTAAAAGTTAGTCAAAATTAATCACACTCCTCACGCAATGTGAGTGTTTTTTAATGAAACATAAATTATGTTATAAAAATATATTATATTATTTAATTATAAATAAATAATAAATGTTTTAAAAGGATACTTCGGATCGAAGTAAACTACTTAGCATATAAAGTTATGAGTTTCAATTTTATAAAGCAAAGTCTACATTAAAGACACTCTTGTAACTGTGGCAAAGAATAAAAAATATATAGCATGTATGTGACAAGCCAAAAGAGTACATGCACGTTCTTAAATAAAGAAATAATAAATTTTTTAAGAGAGATCATTGAGCAGCATAAGTTTCTTCTTTTTGCTTTGCATATTCAAAATGAGTAAGTGTACAGTGAAAGTGTGTAAGTCAAGTGTATAGTGAAAGTGTCAAGTGTTTATTCAAAATGTCTATATCCAAAATTTAAATTAATAAAAAATATTAGTATAATAATAATAATAATTTATTTTTAAAGTTATTATGATTTTAAATAAAATGATAAAATAAATTATTATAATAAAAATAAATTATTTTTAAAATTATATGGTTTAGTAAATAATATTTTTTTCTTATGAAATAAGGGATTTTTTTTAAACTATTTAATTATTAAAGTCTATTAAAATATACATATCCTATTCCTCAATGTATTTAAGCATATAACTTTGTAAAAAAATTAATACTCTTAATCATTAGACTCACTCAAATTATCTAACTATAAAAACCTTAATTTTATTAATTACATCTCATTATATAAATATAATTTTTATATATAATCTCCTTCTTTAAATGACCCTTTACATAAACAAATATATATATATAACTTTCTTATATAGTCTCTTTTTTAAGTAACTCTCATAAAGACAAGCAATGTGAATTTTTCTAAATTATAAATCATGGTCTTGTAGTGGCCTCTCACAAAAAGGTAAAGTCACCTTCAATTGTAAAAAGAAATTTAAAAACCTTTTTATTTGAAAGACTCAAAGTTGGATGATGAACATTGGGTAGATCCAATTAACATTTCCTAAGACTTTGTACTTGCTCTTTTAGTGATTGTAACTACTCTAATTCTTCACATTAGTGGAGAAGCCATCATGACTACTTTATTTGAAGATGTAACTCTCCTTTTATTGAATAATCCATTTACAATGGGGAATAGAAGATATGTATTGGATTTTTTATATTAAGAATAGAGTTAAGTCCATTGTCTTCCACAAATGCAAAGAAATAAGTATTGATAATACATATACCAATAATTGAAGGTTGGTTGGAATGTAATTATGGAAAATTTAGATAAAAAATGACAAAAATGGAAGAGTAAGATCATATATTTCAAATAAATGAAAAGACATGTTCTTAGTTGTAAATGAATAGCTAATTAGAATTTATAAAAAAAGTTAAAAAATGATTATCACATGCTAACTCTGATGGTATAAGAGCCAAAACTTCAATTTAATATTAATTATGGATATATAATATTTTTTTGTTGATATGGTTCTTTGTATTTTTATTTACTAAAAACTAAAATCTATGTTTAATCATATTTCTATGTGTCACTATAAAAAAATTGTGATTTACATTCTTGTTATTACTTTTTTCTTCACCGTACGGAATTGTGTTGTGTCTAATGACTTGTGGTTTAATAATTGAAATAGAGCATGATTATAATAATGTGTTAGGTTTGTCTCCAAGGATGTAGATCAATTGCTAACTGCAAGTTGTAAAGACTACAGAGGTAATAGGTTCAAACATCGATTTATGTGTGGTCCATGGTTAGGGGCTCAATGGGTTTACAAGAAGGTTATAATGGTAGTGGACGAGATTCATCCCCGTATCACGTGAGCACAATATTGTCCCAACTCCGCTATAATCATCCAAAATTTTAAGCCCGCAGGGGTGTAGCTTGATTGACAATTCACTTGAAAATGAGATGTTATGTTGTAATAGAGGTCACCAATTCAGAACACCCCAACTTACCAATGCCCCATGCTTTCAGGTTGTGTGGGTGCACCTAGGGGTATAGTGATAGCAGACAGGATTGAGCCCCTGGACGTCATGCCACACAAGTACCAACACCACCCGAGTCGCTGATTACCCTAGTACAAAAAAAGAAAAATAATTACAATAGTTATAAATTTTGAAGGAAAAGAGACAAAANTAACAGACTGGAGACTTTTGCATGTTGGCATATTGCATAATCTTTTGAAGTTTCAAGTATGGTATAGAGATGTTAAAAGGATTTTTGTGTCATAATAGGTTTAGGTGTCTTACTTCTGTAACAAATTTGGAAGACAAAGAAAAGATGTGGCAATCAGATGTTTCCATACCTGTGCTCAACATTTTCTTCAAGTCAACGATTCTATTGTTCATTGCCAATGTAAAAAGTCCTTGGAAGCAAGTTTGCGAAGATTGAAAATTGTTGATGAAACGGACTTTGAGTATTCTTCATATGAGACTTTTGCAATAGGGGCAACATTCTTTTAATTCTGCCCCACGCAGTGTGCATTCGATTATACCGTCCTCTGTCTCCAATTTGCAAAGCAAATTATGTTCATACATTTTCTCTGTTTGGTGGTCACAAAATGCACAGGCAGTAGCATTTTGAACCATTGCCAGTTAGCAATGATTACAAATGCATAAAAAGGGAGGTGCAAACGCATTTCTGATTTCCAGGGTTCCATATATCTACAACATTTGCAAAATGATAAAACAAATTATCAGAATAAATGTGAACCATGAATACAATTCAAAAAAAGACAATGTAGAAGCATTTTCCATGTTCAAAAGAATTGGCACAACTTAAAGTTTTTTTTCTCTATGTTTTTATCATGTCTATTGAAAACAATTGCAAGGAGCAGGAATTGAAACAATGACACTTGAAACAATTTAATGTTGCAAAGATATGTAGTTAGTTGATTTGAAACTATGAATTGGATTATGTAGCAATTTTATTATGGCTGGATTAAAATTTGCATTTGTGTGTGCATGTGCATCTTCAAATACATGGTAATTGAGGAATTGCATAACTAATTTGATGTATTTAATGAAAAGAGTGCAATTTGATATCAAATTCTAGAGACTGGGGCAATACTACTATTTCACCTGTGTTTTTGCTTCAACTATTAGAAGCAGGTTGTGAATCGCGTAGTCATCATTTAATGGGTCAATAAATGTGGACTGTGTGGTTTTGATGACATGGGTTCCTTTAGCACTAGGCCTGACAATGTTTTTAAACAGGTAAAAGGGTGCCTCATCAATTACAAGTTCCTGGTGTATTCAATAGAAAAAGTTTGTGTAGGTTTCATTTACCTACAATTGGCAAAGCAATAGTAAACAATAGTCAGTTGCAAAGGCGAAATGTAGGTGAGCATAGACATAAATTTTGGTGTTTTTCTTTTTTTTACAGGGAAAAAAAAAGAAGAAGAAGAGAAAATGAGAAAAAAAAAATACAAATTGCAAAACAATGTCTTGGAAAGAGTTAAAGTGAAGTTTACAGTTGCATAATCATTTGTTGTTTCACCGTCCCTGATATAAAAGTCCAACTGCTTGTTGTTGTATTGGCATCCTACAACAATTGCTACAACTGGGCCAACAACATATCCCTCGCCTGATGACACAAGCTCATCAATTTTCATGTCTGGTGGAAGCGACCGTATTTTGCAAACTTGCTCTATTTGTTCTCCTACAGTGCTTGGTAATATCGTTATTGATGATATTGCATCGCCGTGGTCATACTGCCCTTTTTTTAAGCTCAAATCCAGTAAGCATGATACTTTTTCTGGGCAATAAAAAAGTATTGAAGCGATTGATTAAGTTGTCGTTTATAGTACTTGTAATGGTCATTAATCCATGCCTATCCACCTTGTCTGTGTGCAATATCTTTGTCTTCCCAGGGGAGTTTTGGCTCTAATTTTGTGCAGGTCCATAGATCACCAAAATGTCTCCTTCAAAGACATTGTTATGCGCTTGAGTGCAAATTTGTATAATAGTAGATGGCTCTATCGTTGTCTTTTTTAACCTGCATATGCAATAGAACAACAACAAGCAACACTAAGACAAATGAACATTCAGTGACAGTGGCTTTGACAATAACAAGTTGTCGAGATGGCAAAATCATGTTGCAGATTGTTTTTTCCAGTATTGTTTGCAATTTGCTAAAGACTGTTTGTAAATGTAAGAAAAAAAACAACCTCTTTGGGTTGGTAGATGTTGGAATTGCAATTATTGTTGAATTTGTTTCCAGCATCAATGGCTTTGGACTAGTTTCTGAAGGAAGCACAAAATTTCGTGGCGATGGACTGCTGGGCGATGACATTTCAACCAATGTATTTTGCATTTGGAAGATGGTGCCTTGCCCTGTTTTTTTTTGAAATACTGGATTTTTTTCGTACTATCTGCATTTGCAATGCACTGTTAAAGAATGGACAGGGTTGCAATACAGGTTTCAGGTTCACAAAGAGTGAAAAAAGAAAAAGCACATTTCCAATTTACAATGGGGAACAACATGCAACAGGCACAAGCAACTAACATTTTCCTTACTATTGAGCTGAACCATTTAACTTTTCTCAATACTCATTCTAAGATAGAACCATTTAACATTTTCCAATTTGGTGGTATATGCATCTTGGTTTGGCTAGCCAACAAAGATTTGGTTTGAATTCCATGGGTGTATAAGGTATGGACTATTGACTGGAGATATGTCATAGTACAGGTTCAATATATTTGAACAAAGGGATGCAAATAATTCTTGTTGAGATTGTCTTTCTGGTTTTTGTTTTTGGATATGATCTCACAATAAATTTGTTCACTATGCAAGCTTTGCATTCAGAACATGTTCCAAAGAGCAGTGTTGTGGATGACATAGATGGAAACAACATCATTCTTAGCGAACTAGCAGAATTAGAAGAAGAAATTATTTGCATGGAGAATTCCATTATTTTCAGCTAGTTGAAATCATTTTGATCTACTTGATCAAAGCCTTGTGCTCTTTTGCAAGTTTTTGCATACTTGTGTTATTAAGTCTAGGGCATGGATGGAAACAATATCATTCTTAGAGAACTAGCAGAATTAGAAGAAGAAATTATTTGCTTGGAGAATTCCATTGGTTTCAGCTAGTTGAAAGCATTTTGATCTACTTGATCAAAGCCTTGTGCCCTTTTGCAAGTTTTTGCATACTTGTGTTATTAAGTCTGGGGCATGGGCATTTTTAAAATGTCGGGTTAACTAAATTTGAATCCTTGGCTATTTTAGATGCAGTGGCGGCATGCCAATTGTTAAGTCCATAGCTATAATAAAAGAACGCTAGCACAGGTGCAGTATGTATAGATCCTTCCTATCGACATAGAGATATATGTTCTCTGTTTCAAAAACAAGGATAAAGAGCACATTGCTATAAAGCTCAGGAAATTGTAGAAAGGACATTTCAACAAGAGCATGAATCTTGATGCGAGTGATCTAAAGTGAGTTGTAGAGCTGCAGAAGCCACGAGGATAAGCGATACGGTTACCAATGTCATTTTCTATGCAACAAGTTGCTATGAAACTGGGCTAATTGCTAGCTCAACATGCAAGAGCTGATCAAATATGGCTGATTGGGATTGCAACATTTGAAACATCTGTGCGTTGTCAAGTATACAATATATCAATGAAGAATGCTTTGGAGCTCTAGCTTCTACCAATTGTTGGTAAACCAGTTCCAGGGTTGTTTCTTGTTTCTTTCTTACGCTTTTTAACTTTTGCTGTCATTTTAGTTTTCAGAACATGCATCTTGAAATGCATCAAATCTGCCATCATTTTAGATTTGGGAGATCCTAATCAGTATCTTGAGTTTTCTTGTTTTCAAAGGAAGGACACCAAATTCCAAGCATATTGTGGCCTGTTAAATTGCTAGCCAAGAAAAATAGAGCTCTTTATGTTGATCTGGTATATTTCTACAAAGACTCCAAATACAATGTAATCAAATATGTGGATTATTTCTCAAAACTTGCAAGGATATATGAGTAGCAATTTAAAGGATAAATCCTATATGGAAATCTCATGGTTTGCTTCCAAAATATGGGCCAGCTCAAATACCAAAAATAGAAGAGAAACATGGTCGAAAGGCGCTAGTGGTTCTAAATATACTTATTTTGTTGCTGGTAATGTTTCATTCACTAGTTCAACTGTGTTGGATAAAAATATTTTTGGGAATAGTATTCCGGTGTTAAATCTACTAATAATAGGAAGGGGAGTAGATTCAATTCAAGATCAAAGAGAAATTGTCCACATTTAAGTAGTGAACTCCGCAAGACGAAGGAGGATTTATCAATGGAACGCACAAAATTCATAATGTGTCACAAAATTCTCAATGAAGATAATAAAATCCTATTGAACTTGAATATAGTCAAGAGTGCAAATGAATAAAAAAAAGACTATCCAAGTATGCAGGTCAAGATCCATACAAATTGTATTAAACAGGATTAGTTGTGCATTGATTAATGATCAAGAAGAGATAACCTGCAAATCTGTTAAGTAGTACAAGGCCATCTATAATATTAGGTTTATATATTGATCAATGATCAGGAGGCCCATTTTCTATGCGAGCCATACTACTACAGAAGGAAATCACGTTGGCCAATACAAATTAGCCTATGTAATGATTTTGGTATGTTTCTTGTCGAAGGTGTATGCATGATGCCTTGTTGTGGCATATAATGGCACAATGCAAGTTGTTTGTTGTTAATAACAAATGATTATGGAAATATGACTTCTACGTAAGGCGTCTGTGCAATGACGAAGAGTATATGTTCAGCTTGATGATTATGAATAAAACACAAGTTTCTGATTTCATCCACTTCTAAACCTATATGTTTAATGTTAATTTAAGTATGTCTCTTTGATCCAGTATCAATTCGATTATAGCAATTCCTTTCTCCAAGTGTTAATGACTCCAGCAACAGGTTGTTTTGTAGTACTACAGTGACGTAGATAAAAGCCAGAACCACTATCACTAAGGAGGAAGTTTTTTGGAGCGTAGATAAAGAGTATATGTCTAGTTTGGTGGTTATCAATAAAATATAACTCTCTGATTTGGTCTACTTTTGAACCTATATCTGCAATTTCAACTTAAGAATCCGCCATATTACAAAGCAACAATAAATAATCTATGTCCATGATTGCTATACATCTAGAACAATAATTGTTTTTAGTCCTTTACTACTTCAATCAAAACAAGGGAACTATGAAAGCAATAAAAGAATATACAACAATGAATATGTAATATTACAGGAATAAAACCATGCTAGAAGACTTGTCTCAAAAGGAACTCTGAACAATTTGCTTAAATCAATGCAAGTTCAAAGCACAAACCTGTCTCAGAGCAAAGGCAATGTTGTTGAAGCCAAGCTTCAAATTCGATGGCAGATAACTTAGGACTATATTTCAAGAAGAAAAGGAAGTTGCACTTCAGTGATTTTGTTGTTGAAATAGGTATAGTTCATTGCTAGTGCTAAAGAACAACTTAAAAAACAAGCCAAATTACTTGAACAAGATTTTGTTTTTTCAATTGCAATTGCTTTCGCAAATGGCCATGTTGTGTTTTGGAAGTTGGTATGGCTGTCTTTGATAACTGAACCAATGGACCTTTGCATTGTGTACAATGAATTTTTGCAATGTAATGGAAAGTAAAATTGCAATGGCACAATACAAAAGAAACAGTTCTTTGAACAAGCAAAAGAACAATGCTTCAAGATTCAGTGCAGTTTTTTTCGTCAGCAACACTATTGAAAATGCCATTGACATTTGCATTGCAATGTCCAATGAAATGTGCCTCTAGTAGTTTCAATAAAACTAGATGGCGGGAAAAGAAAAAAACATTTTGAAGTAGCATAGTATTGATATTGCAATTTGAAAATGCAAAAGATCAATTGCAATTGAGAGGGACTGATAAGAAAGTAGCATGATGGTCAGTCCAATAGGCATATGAAATAGTAAAAGCAAGGCCATTTCCATCTAAATTCGTCCAAAAGTGATCAAGCATTGCACTAGAATCGGTTGTAGGTTTGGTTGTTTTTAATTGAAGCTTTCTCATTTGCATAAACGTTTGCAATTTTTTTTTCGATGACGTTTCCTTGAACATGTCAATATTAAAGTCACCATCAATTAGAATGCGCACAGTGTTACTGGTTTTAGACAAAATAGAATTCAATACATAGAAAATATTGTCAATGATGCTATTTGGTCTATTATAAATATTTACAAGCTTCAGAACGTTGTTAGCAAGTTTGAGGTCAGTGACAATTTCCTCTGTCAAAATTTCTGTGTAAATTTCTGTATTCAGGATGACAATATCTTTTTTTATCATTGTAATGATTCCTTGCACTGAAAATGCCAAAACACAATTGTATTGTTCTACAAACATTTCATTATTTGGAGGCATATGCATGTGAGTTTCTTGCAAACATAAAATGTCTGCTTGCATTAGTTCAATGTCACTTGCAACATCCTCAATGTGCAAAACCAAGCTGTGTACGTTTAATGATGAAACAAGTATGTGTCCAGTAATTGGAAGTGAATTAAGACCATATTGAAATTGCAAAGCATGTTTTTGCAATCTTTTTAATTCAATCCCTACTTTTGCAAAGACCCAAAAGTTCTTTTGATCTAGTTTGTTTAGCAAGTAGAGACAGTTAATGCTTCTGACCCGAGAGACTGCAGTATAAAAAAGACCATGTCTTGTAACCCCCTTTGCATCAAATGCCAACTTTTCCAATGTCAGCCCTTGTGCTCTATGGATTGTTCGGGCACATTCCAATTGAATTGGGAATTGTCTTCGCATGATATTGTTTTTATTCCTAAGCAATATTTGTGTTGTCACTCTTTCGATAGGTGTCTAATTGCACATGATATTAGGTATAGAAGTGCTGCATTTTGGCTCTGGCGAATGCACCGAATCTTGGATTTTCAAATTCAACCCAAACAATGTCAAAGTTTCCTTGAATATAATCTTTGAAAATCCCCTCTGCACCATTCACTAAGCCATCCTCAATTGAGTAGTTTCCTCCGACTAGTTCAAGAAGCATGTTTTTTTTCAATGTTATTGTAGGTAGAAGTTGAATTGTTTTCTGGCTACCAAGTTTCTTTTCAATTGAATCGACTTTTCTATCATCAGCTATTAGCGTGAATGGTTATGTTTCTAAAAGTGACAACATTTTGCAATTGTGTTGCTGAACATATTTATTGCGATAAAATAATTATCTAAATGTTGCAACCATTGGTGGTTTCCTATGGCAATGTTGGTTTAAGTATTCAATATCGTTTATTGTTTGGTTTCTTGTTCCGATTCTATTCAAGATTGAGATGAATGTATTGTCTGTTTGTCTGACAACTGCTTTGATCTCATAGTACTTTACATTATTAGGCCAAAAGCTATATGGAAATGTTTGTTGTTGGAACTTTGGGCACTCAAAAATCCAAGAGTCATGAACAGGTTCTACTTGGCAAAGATCACCACAGAATA
>NWUY0300000388.1:19943-31618 GCA_004151065.3 Larix sibirica
GAGGCATTGGGAAATGAAATCTGCACTTGGAATGCCGATTTTTTTTACATGTTCTAGTGTGACAATGTGTTTGGAACTTAACAAAGTCTTGTGCAAGTAATGATGAGGCTGTTGATATATAGCAATCGACAAAATAAGTGACCTCATCATTGGTATTTTTTCCAAAAATTGGTGCATCTTCAAACCAAAGGAGTCCATTTTCATGTTCATTTCCTCTTTGTTGGAACTCAGTGGTGAAGAAGTAGTCTTGAACTTTTCCAAAAAACTATGGTTTTTTAAAATTAACTGCTTCATTGCATTTGTTTTGTGTCTATAATAACAGCTACAAATCACCGGTTGTTTTCTTATCAATGAGTCAATAGTATGTTCAAGGAAACTATCTAATGAATTTTCCATCTTTTCCCTTTCTATTTGTTGAAGTGCATTGCAGAAAGGTTGCCAAAGATGTTCAACACTTGTAAAACTTACAAAAAACATTGGTCGACCTAGTTGTTGAATCATTGCGAATAGATTCTTCTTCACATTGTCAAAGTAATCAGGGGATGTTCTTATTGCTTTTAATGTGTGATATGCAATTGGAGATTTAATGATTTTTTCAAGATTGGCTTGTGATTTAACATCCTTTTCCAACAAATTTTTCCCTTTTAATTCTCCTATACGAATTGATACCCAAGCAGTACCAGAGATTTGTTTTATAAGGACCTTTATTGCTTTAATGAAATATTTGTGGGATGTGCTTCAAAGTCTGTGCTTTTGTGTTGTATCTCCCACTGCACTATTTGTTGATAACAATATGCTTGTAAATGTCATCGGTACGGCTACATCCATAGAAAAGTGTCGGGAAGTTTAGCTCTTCACAGTATTTGTCTTGAAAAATGCCCAATGTACGGTAGTTCTCAGAAGGTGCAATTTCTATGATCCTATTCGTCAAATCATCAATTAGATGAGTTTGTCCATATCCATGGACCAATGTTTCTGACACTAGTTTCATCTCTATTTCATCATTGTTTTCATCTATTGGGTCGATGTCCATGTCATTTTCATGTTCAGTTGACACTTCCTAAAATGCTTCTTCACTCGATTCTTGTTGTGCTATTTGTTGAAACATTTCTTCCCAACTAGCATTTATAACAATGCCCTCAATTTTGTAGAGTTTAGTGTTTGTTAAATTTTTGAATGCAACCATAACAATGTTAGGGAGAATGTTTCCAGATAAGAATGCAGTTTTGTATTCCAATTCATTTTAATATAACTGCAATTGTCATGCCATCTTCTAAATTCCTGGGTAAAGCTCTTTGCACTTTGTCCAAATCTGTAGGCACATTGATAACGGTTCCATTTAGACCTAGTTGCGCTCTTTTATAACCAAGTTGACGTATTTGTGAAAAATTATTTCTTCGTGAAACTGATTGCTCTTCAAGAGGAGTTAAAACAGTTATCGATGGAACTATAGTATTGCGTCGAATGTGAGATGGTGATGCAAAAAATGGTTAAGTTTGCATTGGCAATACTTTTTTTGCATTGTCTACAAATTTGGTCGTTTAATGCAAATGATGTTGTCTCCTGCATGTTTGTCAACGACTTCAATGCCAAATATGTTTGTTCATTGATGATTCGAATATCATTTTTGAAATGCAATAGTCTACAAACAAAGCATTTGTAGATAGGAGTATCTTCAATAGTTTTTAAGTATGAAGCAGTTGCTTTGCTTGACTTTTTAGATTCCCTTTGTTCTTGTTGTTTCTGGAATGCTTCTTTACGCATGGCATGCTTCAAGGAGCGCAAGCTTTTGCATGGTTCATTGATAATGGGCCAGCACGCATTTTTTTTGTCTTCTAAGCATGCCTCTTTGGCCATGAAAGTTTCAATGTCCATGTTCACTGTTTTTTTTTTTTTTGTGGTTTGTCAAATCCCCTATCTTGATTTTTCCTTTTGATAATGTTCTTGTCTACTATTTTGTTACTTTGGTTCTTGTCAATGCCTTTTGCATCAGTGTTGTCTATTGTCGTGGCCTGCATCTGATCCCTGGAGTTTTCGATTGTGTCAATGGAAATTGTGCTTGCAATAGAACAAAGCAACTTTGATGGTATTTCCTTGGAACTTGTTTTTAACAATGGATGGAAGTGTGAATGCGTTGTATCTATTTCAACTTGCAATAGATATATAGTTCCAGATAGCTTACGTGTTGAATAGAATCGAGACAAGATTTCACAAAACCTGGAATTCCACAGGAATATGTTAGTATCCAATAACTCACAACACCATTGTATAGCAAAGTCATTGCCTTCTATCCAACCAATGGTATATGGTTGTGCCAATTGCACAATAAATGTTTCCCAATTAGAAATAAGGCTAGTTTCTTGTATTTTGTCTCTACCGAGATATGTGTGCAAGCATTTTATTTCTCTATTATCATTTGATAGAATGCTATTGTAAAAGGTTTGTGCAATTACTTTTCTAACACTCAAACTATCAGAGAACATTGTCAATTTTGAAATGGATTCAAACAAGGAATCATGACAATTTCCTTCTATGGAAACAAACATATGAAAGCCTTGTTGCAAAAGCACTTGCTTGAAGCGGAAGTTTTCTATCTACAAATTTGCACATTGTATTGTGTCAATGTTCTTTGACATTTCACTAAAATCATGGTCTTCTGTTTGTGTCGATTTATATGATAATAGTGGTTCGAAATGTTCAGAAGCCAGTGTGCGGTCATCAAACAGTAGACTGTAGCAATATCTAAGTTATATAGAATTGAAATAAAGATATTTTCTTTTTCTCACCAGTGACCAGATAGAAACTAGGACATCCAACCAATTTGCAAACCACTTAATACAAAATATATCACCCCATATTCCATAAACATTCTGCCCATTTGGCTGTGAAGCATATTGTTACATTCGTTCAAGATATAGTTCAATATTTTCTACGCCATGCAACTCTGACAAATATTCAATTACCAAGTCCGTTTGCATTGACAACAAGGCAGCAGGATCTCCTTGAACTAGCCGAAAGCGAAACTGGTTTACAATTGCTTCTCTTATTTCTATTGGTGTATAGTGAAAATGCAACAACACCGCAAATGCATCAAAAAGGAAATCTCCTAATTGGAAATGAAAGTTTTGTAGCTGAAACAAATGGTTCCTAGACAAATGTGCATCAATTTGACTAGAAGCACTACGTCTAATTGGAAGGTCAATTTCTTTTCCAGTATGGCTTTCTACACCCTTGCCTTTTTCCATGCTATATACAAACGAAGTTGCAACCAGAAATGAGCAACTGCACCCAACCTTGCCAAGTGTCCCTGCAAGAAAAAGCGTTCGACAATTAGCAAATACATCGACTTTGCAACTTGGCAACAGTCCCATGAAAGGAAATGAGCCTAACCACAACTTGACCGATTCATAGAGAAAAAGTCTAACAAAAAACAACAAATCACACCCCGAAATGAGTTGTTCCCAACTGAAGATGCAAAATATGTTTTCTTTAAACAGATTCAATCCCTTACTGGAATTTGAAAAAGACAATTGATTTCTAGGTTCAAAATCCGCAATGAAAATGTTACACTACAATATTTAGAGCATAAACAACTATTGTTGCAACTAAATGGTGCAGAGAATATGAGACATTGTTTCATTTTCAGATATATTTCCTTTGCACCAAGTTACTAGTTCATTTGATGTTGAGAATGGCTCCTTAGATAATTCCATGCCGTTAGTTATAGGACCTAGATTTGGATAGTCTTGTGAAGAGATCTTATGAATCAAGGCCTTTTTTTGTGGCACTATATGAAACAACCGCTTGTCGCCAGATGTTCTAGACATAAGATTTTATGCAAGAGTTGGAACAAATATCACAATGGTTCTAGCTAGAATCCATTTATTCCATATTAAAGGCTTCATCCAATTTTCTCAATTTGCTCATGTCCATCCTTTTTTACAGTTTATTATGTTCATTATTTGTTTCATTGTCGATTGTTTTACAAACTTTTAACATGTGACCTAGCGTTTCTCGAATTGTTAATGGCTTCCAATGTTAGTTGATGTTGTATCTAGTGTGGCATCTAATTTGCATACAAGATAAATCGTGGGACACGTAGGCCCAACGTAGCATCTAATTTGCATGCAACATAAATCATGGGACATTTAGACCCATACATGAGACATGTACTGCTCTGGCACAAATACCTGATACAACACACATAGGCCCTTACAAAGGGGCATGGGGACAAAGACACATATAAGAAGAGATGCCAATTAATTGAAAATAGAAATATACCAAGCAGAATGGCCTCATAGGCAAAACCATTTGTACAGTGAACATTGACACTGACATCGACATTGTACTTTCTTCCCTCCATTGTATCCGATGCAAATTTTTTGCTTTGCAAATCTTTCTGCCACAAATGGTCAGCAGAAAAAGACCTCACAAAATTATTTGATGCAACTTGCTTTCCACTTGGTTAACCCTATATGCATTCTAATTTTAGTAAACAGTACTAAAATTAGATCCTAGAGAAACATAAGGCCATGATTGTGTCCTTAGTTCAAGTAGGAAACAATCCACTTTAGATTATAGGTCATAGCAAAGAAAGTCCAACTAAACGACAAGATAAATTAAACTAAGTTTTTTCAAAACAACGAAGCACATATCCTGTCTGCAAATTTTATTAACATTGTCTAAGCATCGTTATTAGAAAAATGTTGCAGTCGCAACATATACACAACCATGTGCAAATCAAAATACAAAGTTCTCAACCTGGCTTGAAGTTCTCTAACAAGTTGAGATTTAAATTGTTATCATACTCCTTACCAAGTGGAAAAATTCATTAAAGAAAATAAAGAAACTTAAAAAATAAACTTGGTCGTCATTTATTCATTTCTGTTAACTTTTGCATTAATGAAGTCTTTGTATTTTCAAATAAACATGCTTTATATTGTCATTTTCCCCTTCATATACTGAAAAGGAAAAGATTCTTTACACCTTTTTCTTAATCGGTTCTAAAATTATCAAGAAGCATTTTCCAAAGCCCAACTTTACCAAAAAATAAATTGCAATTGGTAAAAGAGTCTTCAAAAAATTCTTTCAAACATCATACTAACACTAAAAACTGATTAGCAAGTTGCCTACAAAGTTGAAAAACCATCCGAAATAAGGATTTCATCTGCAAATAGTACATCACTAATCGCTAAAACTTAGATATAGTTAATAATGTAATGGAAAGCAAAACAAAGGAAATTCCGACAAAAGGAGAAAAATAGTTTATAATATATTATTGTAATATTGGAAACCGCATACAAGAAACTAAAACTGATTTTGAAACGCTTTGCAAACATAAATTTGGATTACTTAATCCTAAACAATTGTATGAAAGCGGGCATTTCGCCAAATTTCTTGAATTACATCTAGGAAAACATGGCTGAAAAACAAAGTGCTATGAGGAGACAAGTGGAAAGATTCGCAACAAATAGTGGTCAATATTCACAACTTGTACCTGCCTTGCCCTAGATCAAACCTTGTTCTTGGATTGAGTCCTCACTCAAATGGAGGGGGTGTAACATTGCTTGTGCAGGATGATGAAACAGAAGGCTTGCATGTCCACAAGGATAATCACTGCATTCCTGTGCAACCCATTGAAAATACATATGTTCCATATATATATATATGCGTGCCCAAGTTGATATAATTTCTTTATAATCATTTCATCATGGCCATTTCTTTATGCAGGTAATAACAAACGGGAGATACAAGAGCATACATCATTGAGCAGCAACAAATGAAGAGAGAGCCAGACTTTATATAGCCTTGTTCCACAACACAACTATCGTAGCATCAAATCTTGTGGATGAACACCACCTATGCTTGTACAGGATCTTCAAACACGAAGAATACATTCGTTATTAGTTCTCCAGGAAACTCAAAAGAAAACACGCTCTTCTAGACTTTTCCAAGCTCAACAAGACCTAAGATCAAGCACTATTTTTTAAACAGATGGGGTTGTCAAAAGGTTTTCAGTCACAAAATCTTTAATGTTTGGCAGATCGCAACCTGAAGATTGTATTTGTGTAGGTGAACTATATTCCTATCAAAATTTTCAATAAATAAACAAATCTGGGAAAAAAACGAAATCATTGACATTTTAATATGTGTTATCCATATTATTATTAAGTAATCATATTTTTATACTGTATTTTCGTTATTTTTATCTCAATGTTTATCTAAACTGAAGTATAACTTTGATTTCTACCTGCACGAGAACATGATTCAATCTCATCATTGGCTATCTAAAATTCGTTAGCAACATAAATTTCATGGATCAATCAGAGAAATTTATAGAATCACAATTATGCTTCTTCTATTAGTTTCAGATGGATTGTTTGGAAATTCTGATAGGATACAACTAAAAGTTAAAATCCAAAATTTTAGCAACATATTGGGAAGGATAAAATGGCTTGAAACAAAAACTAAATTCAAATGGCCTTACGGCTTTTATTCAAGATGCTAGTTACTATGGTATACATAAGTTCTAGATTTAAACTTAAACAACGGCCATTGGTGCTACTGATGAATCGACTGAGCCACTTGCTTTGTCAAAAGAATATACGGAATAAAAAGCACAATCAAAATACACTAATGTTTATTATGCTTGCTTTAATGCTTCTATCTTAGCTACTGCTAGGCAAGGTGTTTGAGAAGCCATCTCTACACTTCAAATCGTCCTGGGTGGGACAACTAAATAAGAAGAGATTGTTTAGTTTTACAATCAATATCTTATGGTTTTAAAAATTTCAGTGCCTCTTGCTTGAACGATAGTCGGCTAGTTAAAAAGGTAAAGAAGGCAAAATAATTTTTAGGGCTTTTGTAGGTAGCTGCACCATTGGTTTATGTTAGTAGTGTGCACCATTAACCATTTTGAAGTTAACCCCACGAGTCAATTATGTGAGATAGCACATGATTATTTGAAAGATCTTTTTCTATTATTCATTTTTTTTTAATCATATCGAAGCTTCATTATACATACAAAAGAAATAGATCTGTTTCTAGATTCGTTAGAACATGGGTTTTCTCTTGGATAAACTTTGCATATATTTCCTCCCACGAATGCATTGGATAAACAATTATTGATATCGAGAAGCCACAGAATAAAATATTTAGGGTGTACAAGTTCTGATTTTTTCTGCAAAAAAATCATAGAACAAGTTCTAAGTTTTTCCCTTTAAAATAATCAGAGAACAAGTAGCGGTCCTTGTGGTGGTGGTGTCATCCGTAGGAAATATATTCTTGTTATAGGCCCACAACACTCTAATGGAGGCCCCACCTTTTTGCTTATCCTTAATAATAATTAATCCACAACACACTAATGGAGGCCCCACCTGCGTGCTTATCCTCTTCCCATCAATGGCACTAATTGAGACATAATTAATGATAAAAGAGATGCCCACTTATGTGAGAACATGATTCAATCTCTTCATTGGCTATCTAAAATTCCTTAGCAACAAGAATTTCATGGATTCAGTTAGAGAAATTTATAGAATCACAATTATGCTTCTTCTACTAGTTTCAAATGGATTGTTTGGAAATTCTGATACGATACAACTAAAGATTAAAATCCGAAATTTTAACAACATATTGGGAAGGATAAAATTGTTTGAAACATAAACTAAATTCAGATGGCCTTATGACTTTTATTCAAGATGTTAGTTACTATGGTATATATAAGTTCTAGAGTTAAACTTAAACAACTTCCATCAGTGATGCTAGTGAATCAACTAAGTCATTTGCTTAGTCAAAAGAATATACAAAATAAACAACATAACCAAAATATACTAATGTTTATTATGTTTGCCTTGATGCTTCTATCTTAGCTACTGCTAGGCAAGGTGGTCGAGAAGCCATTTCTGCACTTCAAATCATCCTAGGTGGTACACCTAAGCAAAAAGAGATCATTTGGTTTTACAATCACTATCCTATGGTTTTAAAAATCTTAGTGCCTCTCGCTTGAACGACAGTCGGTGACTCAAACGTCTCTTGATGTTGCACTTGACAAACTCCCAAAGGACCGATGATGGGCATGTGACCCAGCCCTAACATTGGATGAAATCATTGGGCATCCATGACCCGATGGATGACAAAACCCCTATGCCATCACATTAATGATTATTGTTCAACCACATCATGACTCGCTCGCTCTCGCTCATGCAGAGAATGTAATAACCCCCGTCAACTAGCCAATGATGAGACTCTTCCATTGTTAAGCTGTCACAATCCGAGAAATTTACAGGCCGAACATAACTCTATCATGAAGCATAAGTCTTGGCCTGGATCATGAAAACTGACCCACGCACCAAACCACTCGTCAAGGATGTTGTGTAGATGAACCAACTTTCCTCCTTCATGCCCTCAATCTTTTCAAGAATATTAGTAATAGCTTCAACTCTTTGAAAATCACCATTCCAGAAAATGGCATTGGTGTGGCGTTTACGTCTTTCGATAAAAATCAGCCCTATATCTTTTAACGTAATCAACACGCGCTTATTAATTTCGCACTGGGGAGTCGCGACAACATCTGATCACATAATTTAATGATCATTTTTTGAGGGAAGTCACCTAATACCCTAAGAGTATCTCTAAATAGTAGCTTTAACCTTTTCACACACAGTTTTAGCCATTATACAGATACCTTTTGATGATCTAGATCACCATGATCTTTATTAACGCACATCTTACTCATACTGAGAGATAAAACTGCCTCTTTATTAATATCATGACATTGCGACTGCTCTTGTTGGAGATGAGCTCCTGTCCTTTTCTGGAAGGCTTGCAAATCATTATATAATAACAATGTAGCTAATCTATTTTTCTAGGTAGCATTTGTTAATAAAAGAAATCTTGAATGGTGTCCTATTTCGCAACACAAACTATCCCAAGATTTACTCTATCTTGCAAGTAGCACATAGAAAACACAATGGGCGCCACTCAAAAGACTACTGAAAATTTCCCCAGCTTCAAAAAAATACGATTTTTGAAGACGGAATGGATGCGGAATTTACTTCTGCCAAGAAGAATTGGGCTTATATATTTAAAGGTGACATCGACCATCACATTTATAACTTTCTACATCTCACCGCAGACCGTTGCATTATTCAAGGACCAAACAACATTACCCTAAGTTTCTACTACTTAAAGGGCATCATATCGATGTATCCATGTGGCAATTGAACCCTCAGTATATTTCCACTTATGTTTTACACCCAGATTCGCAGTATATGTCATCGATTCTTTCGCCCAGCATAATCTGGTCTCTATTTGCATTTTTTACTCATTTTAACAAGGGTTCGGTTCCTCTATTGAGTAGTTTTAGGAAAGTAATGGTTGCTGGAAATACAATAAGAACAGGATTCTTCACAACCCTAAAAATATAATTGGAACAGTGAAGAGAGTCCTGAGAGTAAACTTTTAAGCCCAATACTACAAATTGGTGGGGAAGTGCGACCTCAATCATTTCAACAATCCCTATAATTTTATATAAATGTGTACTCAAAATAGACATCTCACCAATCTCTGCAAAATTATATTTTTTTATGAAAAATAGACATCTGCGTAATCTCTATTTCATATTAAATGGCAATACAGGCTTACCAGGCAACAACCAAACCTGGAACAGGAGCTCCAAATGCCACCGAAGATGCTAACAACCATGAAACCGATACCAAGCACAAATCTGGAGGCCCGCAAACATGGAGCAGTCAACGAACACAACCCAACAACACAAACAAAGACACCACCTCTGCCCAACACCACCCACTAAAAGAAAACCATACAAACTGGATTCTGGACGACCAACAACCAAAAAGAGCCCGCAATTAGTCTCCACAGAACCGACTAAAAACCACGAACCCGCCACCAAGCACAAACCTGAAGGCCTACAAACAGGAAACAACCAACGAATAGAATCCAGCAAAATTAAGAAGACACCACCTCCACCCATTGGCAGCCGTGAAAAGAAAACCAGACGAACTAGATTCTGGACCACCAACAACCAGAAAGAGCCCACGTAGCGGGATATTATTGTAATTGGTAGGATCAATTAGTCTCCATCGAACCGACTAACAACCACGAACCTGCCACCAACCACAAATCTGGAAGCCCGCAAATAGGGAGCATCCAATGAACACAACCCAACGAACGCAAGCCAACAAAACGAAGAAGACACCACCTCCGCCCAGCAATACCCACGAAAAGAAAACCAGCTGAATTGGATTCTGGATGACCAACAACCAAAAAGACGCTGCGTACTGGATATTATAGTAATCGATAGCAATTAGTCTCCAGGTAAAAGGTGGCGACCTGGTGAAGCCATGGTACACATTACATTTAATTGCTCTGAACCAGTCACAGATACCATTTAATTCCCCCTGCAAAAATTAACTGAACAACCATGTTCAAGCGCACTGTCGTCGAGGAAATTGAAACTAGCGCAGAAGGAAATCCACACAACCCAGCAAAACAAAGAAGACACCACCTCCACATAGCAGCACTTGCGAAAAGAAAACCATCCTCGTACCATATATTATAGTAATCGATAGCAATTCGTATCCAGGTAGCAGGTGGCGGCTTGTTGAAGCCATGGTACACATTACATCCAATTTCCCTAAACGAGTCACAGACCCCATTTAATTCTTGCTGTAAAAATTAACTGTTCGAGCGCACTGCCATCGAGGAAATTGAAGCTAGCGCGGAAGGAAACCCACCTCTCAACATTGAAACCCACACAACTATTGTCAACATAAACAGTTGTCCAGACAATTTAATGAAGCCTACGTCTGCCTGCCGCCCCATGGTGGGAAACACAGAACGAGGCAGGCGTCATCTAAAGATATCCAATCAACCATTCAAAAATTTAAATTTAATTTTTTTTCATTCCTATGTTAATTCCATGGTGTTTTCTATAATCAAACACAACACCAAAAAATAATGTCCCTGACCGAATACTATATGTCTAAGACATAACTAGCATTTTCCCCAGGAGGTGCAAAAGTGAACACCGCTAGGAAAAGAGACCGACCATATTGAAGAGACCGACCATATTGAAGAGACCTCAATATGGTCTCTTTAGTATACAATGAATCATGTTACCACCCACTGAAGAGACCGACCATATTGAAGTTTTAACCATTCTTTACAAAACAAATACCTTCTCCGACCTCCTGCGGCCTCCTCCGACCTGCTTGACCTCTTCCGACCTGGTCCGACGTCTCTGTCCTCCTCCGACCTCCTTGACCTCGTCGTACCTCCTCGACCTTATACAAATTNCACTTACTTCCAAAAACTCTAAAATATTTAACTAAAGTTGGTCTTCCAAACCATAGATCATAAGGATTTTTGTCACTATTTACTCTGAGCTGTCCTCTGTTTTGTACATAGACAACTATATATACAGCTTCTCTCCAATGGCCATTAGGAATTTTTTCTTCATTTAGCATAGTTCTAGCTACTTCTTGGACAATCCTATTTTTCCTCTTGGCCACTCCATTTTGTTGAGTTCTTGGGGCTGAAAATTACCTCTTGATTCCATGAGTTTCACAAAACTCATTGAATTCATTTGAGGTGAAATCGCCACCATTATCTAATCTTAGATACTTAATCTTGATATTTTCTTCATTTTCAACAAG
>NWUY0300000389.1:99503-110770 GCA_004151065.3 Larix sibirica
GGCGCATTTGTGGAGGAGAGGTTTGCTATGGTGGAGGAGGAGATCATGTCTTTGGTTTGCATCTTTGTATATTGCTGGTCGTCAGAGGGAGGTTGTATTGCTTAAGTGAATGGGTGCTCAAATCGAGGTTTGGAGGTATGCTAATTGATTGTCGTGGGCCGTACAACTTGCATAGACTGTCGACACATTTTCCAAGGCAGCAAACAACATAGTTTTCAAGGTGATTTATGTACCCATATTTTAAGAAATTTCTGTACTTTATTGAGATATTTAATGTTGTACATAACTATTGATGTAAATTCTGAGTTAACTATTGCTCAATAATAAAATAATCTTTGACTGGTTTTCCCCAGAAGGGGTTTTTATTGGGTTTGTTAGACCAAATTACTATGCCAAAAATCTACTACAATATGCTAATATTTATTATTTTCATTTCTATAAGTTTTCTTAGTTACGTATCTTAGCTTAGTCATGCATAAGATATTTACCAGAGAAATGTGGTCGTGTTCTTTATGTGTGTAAAAGACTAATATTTGAGTTAACTAAGTTCTTTGGACTTAGGTTAAAAGTTTGATTTTTTTGTCATGGTATCGGAGCAGGTGATCTGATTTTGACAGTGGATTGATTGTGACAGCTGTATAGGCAAGAGTACTGCTAGTATTGCTGAGTTTAAAAGTTTATTTTTTATCATGGTATCAGAGTGGGTGCTTTGATTTTGATAATGGACTAATTGTGACAGCCGTATAGGAAAGAGTACTTCTAGTACTGCTCAGAAGTACAGTTGAGAATTGATTTTTGACATAGTAGGAAACAAGTGAATTATTGAGAGTTAACAACGTTGTTGGTTGGTCTGCAAATATGTATTTGATGCTTGGCTTCCGGTATGAAGACAAACTTATGGGTGCATAGAATTCCATTCCATGGAAGGAGAGGGTCACCTTGTTGGAGGACCTTGGTCTATGGTAGATAACCAGGGAAGTTTACACCATTTTCGTTGATCCTATTCTTTTGGATGAGTATAATCGGAAGAATGTGTAGTCAAGCGCATTCCTCTTGATGCGATGAAAGGCCACATCATGCCTCATGTGACTAGGAAAAAATGCCTATGAGATGTGGGTTGCTCTAATAAATTTGTTTTAGAGTGACAATCAAAACCGGAAAATGGTTTTGAGAGAGAAGCTAAGAGACACCGAAATGACCAAGACCGATAATGTTACATCACAATTGATCCAAATTACATAGGTACATGATGAGTTCGGGGTTGTTGGCGAGATCGTGGGAGAGGCAGAGTTGGTGAGAATAGCCTTGAATGGCTTCTCACAACCTTGGAAGGATTTTGTACATGTAGTTGTCATTAGAGAGAACATGTCGACATGGACTAGACTTTGGGACGACTTCATACAGGAGTAGTTGAGATCTATCTCCACTTAGACAGGCCAGTAGAAAGGAGATGCAGAAGAGAATGTATCCCTTTCAGCAAAGGGTAAGAAGAAAAAGGGCTTGAGCAGTCGAGCCAAGTCCGAGAAGGATATGAGCAAGGTGAGATGCTTTGCTTGCTAGACACATGGTCACTATGCAGTCCAATGTCTTCACAAAAAAGAAGAACGGGAAGAAAGAAGAGTTCGAGATTGCCACTTCAGCTGAAGTGGAAGAGTATGTGAAGAAATTTGAGAAGGAATTATTGCTTGTCTCAGTTCTTTCAGGCAGCTGTGTAGTTGAGTATTCAAACACTAGAGTGTGGTACATAGATGGTGGAGCAGGATGCCATATGATGGGAACACTGTCAATGTTCTTGGAGGTGACAGATATAGACAGAGTTATACTTACAAAGGATGGGTATGTCAACACCTAGGTAGTAGAAGGTGTTGGAAGTGCTCTATTCCAACTTGAGTCTTGAGAAGTTATCTAGAGGTTGGTGGAGTGCTTCTTGTTCCAGAGCTGAATGAGAACTTTCTCTTAGTGTCATCTCTAGAAGATGACGGATATGCGATCCTTCAGAGATGACAAGACTTACTAAGTATTGGGTCATCCTGTGGATGGTGAGTTTGGTGGGAGGCCAGACTCAGTGGTAGCAGCCACTGCAGCGGATTCGTCCAGCTCTGTGAGGAGATCGAGCTGGTATGAGATGATTATTGAGGAAGAGAATGAGAATGAGTAGAATCGTCAGTTCAAAGTGGTCGGGCATAAGTCTCCAACACATTATCCAGAGCAAGTGGTTGAGGGACCTTCATTTTTCAGAGGGAGCAACTTCAGTTGTTGGAGATTAGAGGTTGGAGACAGATCCAGGTGGAGGAGATTCCTGCAGTACCTCCCTCAGTAAGAGGGAGTGTTAGTTTTGGTAGGTGGAGGTACTCCTCCATTAGGTGCCTAGGNTCATGGTATCGGAGCAGGTGATCTGATTTTGACAGTGGATTGATTGTGACAGCTGTATAGGCAAGAGTACTGCTAGTATTGCTGAGTTTAAAAGTTTATTTTTTATCATGGTATCAGAGTGGGTGCTTTGATTTTGATAATGGACTAATTGTGACAGCCGTATAGGAAAGAGTACTTCTAGTACTGCTCAGAAGTACAGTTGAGAATTGATTTTTGACATAGTAGGAAACAAGTGAATTATTGAGAGTTAACAACGTTGTTGGTTGGTCTGCAAATATGTATTTGATGCTTGGCTTCCGGTATGAAGACAAACTTATGGGTGCATAGAATTCCATTCCATGGAAGGAGAGGGTCACCTTGTTGGAGGACCTTGGTCTATGGTAGATAACCAGGGAAGTTTACACCATTTTCGTTGATCCTATTCTTTTGGATGAGTATAATCGGAAGAATGTGTAGTCAAGCGCATTCCTCTTGATGCGATGAAAGGCCACATCATGCCTCATGTGACTAGGAAAAAATGCCTATGAGATGTGGGTTGCTCTAATAAATTTGTTTTAGAGTGACAATCAAAACCGGAAAATGGTTTTGAGAGAGAAGCTAAGAGACACCGAAATGACCAAGACCGATAATGTTACATCACAATTGATCCAAATTACATAGGTACATGATGAGTTCGGGGTTGTTGGCGAGATCGTGGGAGAGGCAGAGTTGGTGAGAATAGCCTTGAATGGCTTCTCACAACCTTGGAAGGATTTTGTACATGTAGTTGTCATTAGAGAGAACATGTCGACATGGACTAGACTTTGGGACGACTTCATACAGGAGTAGTTGAGATCTATCTCCACTTAGACAGGCCAGTAGAAAGGAGATGCAGAAGAGAATGTATCCCTTTCAGCAAAGGGTAAGAAGAAAAAGGGCTTGAGCAGTCGAGCCAAGTCCGAGAAGGATATGAGCAAGGTGAGATGCTTTGCTTGCTAGACACATGGTCACTATGCAGTCCAATGTCTTCACAAAAAAGAAGAACGGGAAGAAAGAAGAGTTCGAGATTGCCACTTCAGCTGAAGTGGAAGAGTATGTGAAGAAATTTGAGAAGGAATTATTGCTTGTCTCAGTTCTTTCAGGCAGCTGTGTAGTTGAGTATTCAAACACTAGAGTGTGGTACATAGATGGTGGAGCAGGATGCCATATGATGGGAACACTGTCAATGTTCTTGGAGGTGACAGATATAGACAGAGTTATACTTACAAAGGATGGGTATGTCAACACCTAGGTAGTAGAAGGTGTTGGAAGTGCTCTATTCCAACTTGAGTCTTGAGAAGTTATCTAGAGGTTGGTGGAGTGCTTCTTGTTCCAGAGCTGAATGAGAACTTTCTCTTAGTGTCATCTCTAGAAGATGACGGATATGCGATCCTTCAGAGATGACAAGACTTACTAAGTATTGGGTCATCCTGTGGATGGTGAGTTTGGTGGGAGGCCAGACTCAGTGGTAGCAGCCACTGCAGCGGATTCGTCCAGCTCTGTGAGGAGATCGAGCTGGTATGAGATGATTATTGAGGAAGAGAATGAGAATGAGTAGAATCGTCAGTTCAAAGTGGTCGGGCATAAGTCTCCAACACATTATCCAGAGCAAGTGGTTGAGGGACCTTCATTTTTCAGAGGGAGCAACTTCAGTTGTTGGAGATTAGAGGTTGGAGACAGATCCAGGTGGAGGAGATTCCAGAAGTACCTTCCTCGCTAAGAGGGAGTGTTAGTTTTTGTAGGTGGAGGTACTCCTCCATTAGGTGCCTAGGTGCAAGGGTCCAAGGACAAAGGGGGTCTCATTAATGACATAAAGTGTCTATTAAATATGTTTGTAAAGAACTTTATGAAGTGACTTTATAATTTTAAAGTGAGATGTACCTTATTAGAGTGTATTGTACTTTATAAAGTAACCTTACGATATAAAGTTCACTTTTCATTAATTTATGGTAAACGTGGCTTTTCGAATATAAAGTGTTTTCGAATATAAGTGAACTTGAGTTTAAAACAAAGCCTTAGATCTTGTAGGCCAATATCTAATCTCAGTTGTAGAAGTTAAAAAGACATGAGAGTTACCCTAAGTTGGTGAATAAAAGGACTTCATGATACTGTTGGCACTCACCCCAAGAGAGCAATTTTGGAGTAGTACGAATTCCTAAGTGAGGAGTTTGGAGAGAAGTTCGAATTCCAAGAGTGAGAGAGCATTGTTGAACATCATAGAGAAGAGAAAGGGCAGCAGCAGAAGGGGTCTCGAATCCCAATGCAAGTGGGTGCATTTTCCAAGGAAACGTACAACCATTACTGAGCAAGATGTACATGACAGTTTGAGTGGGAAGTACTGTTGGTTAAATATGCACAGAAAACGAGGCAAGAGGCACCTATTTTTAAGCAATTTGACATCAATTAATGCTGGAGAATTTATACAACAGAGGGAGGCCGTAGTGCTGAAGTGAATGGGTGCTCAAATCGAGGTGTGGAGGTTTGTTGAGTGATTGTCCTAGGTCGTACATCCTGCACAGTCTATGGACACATTTTCTAAGGTAGCAAACAACATAGTTTTCAATGTGATTTATGTATCCAAAATTTAAGACATTTCTATACTATATTGAGATATTTAATGTTGTACATAACTACTGTTGTAAATTTTGAGATAATTGTTGGTCAATAATAAAATACTGAGATATTTAATGTTGTACATAACTACTGTTGTAAATTTTGAGTTAATTGTTGGTCAATAATAAAATACTAAAATACTCTTGGGGGTTTGTTAGACCAAATTACTGTGTCAAACATCTATTATAGTCTGCTAATATTTATTATTTCCGCTGCTATAAGTGTTCTTAGTTCTGTATATTAGCTTGCTGATACATAAGATATTTACCAGAGAAATATGGTTGTGTTCCTTATGCTTGTAGAAGACTAATATCTGAGCTAATCCCTACCCTTAAATTCGCCTCCCGTGAACTTGTTGTTACTCATTTTGAACCTGAGTGTGAAGGTGAGTTTTCTGGAATGTGAGTCTGTGTCGTGAGTCAAGTGCCAAGTAACTAGTTTCGTGGAACAATAGACAACTGCCATCGTGAATCGCGAGTTTGGTTAATGGGAAAGGTTGAAGGCTTCAAGCATATATTCAATTAGGATTTAGCGAAGACTCGAGACTCGTGGTGTCGGTAGTGGGACTTCGACTGAGCAGTAGACCTAGAAGCCGCAACCCACCATTGTCACTACATGCTACAAGTGATGACTATAAGAACACCAAGAATAAAACTTGTGTTCTTGTATATTCACCAAAGTGTATGTATCCTTTGACAATTTTATTACCATCTATAAGAAAATTGGAAGTAGCTATAGCCATATGAAACTTCCATAATTAAAAATTTTATATCTCAAAAGCTAATTTGATTTACTATGTATTTTTTTCTTATACCATATTTAAATTAGTTAATTTTTTTTTCCAAAGAAAAAAGCATATTCATTGATCATTAAAGAACGTCAAATACATTCCACAAGTGCATGTAGCACATACTGTTTATCAAACTTCATTACATTCAAAAATAAAAAACATCAAGAACTTCCAAAAATTGTTATGAAAACTATATATATTTATTCAGATTTATCCAACTTGTTTTCTTAGATCGTTCTCTTGTTGAATCAATTTTGCAATAGCCATCTTCCTCATTCAGTCTACCTTTAGAAAGGCCATTGGCCTTCTAATTCTGTTCTCTGTAGAGATGGACAAATTCCACCTGATTGAAAAAAGTCACCAGAGTATCCAAACAGTTACTCAAATTCTGTAAAGCATGGTTATTCAGTGTAATTTTCTTGTTCATTCTATTGATCCATAATTCTGAGTCTCCGTAAATCCTTAAATATTTCACCTGAAGCTCTTTTGCCTGTAATAAAAGAAGTCTTAAAACAAGCCCCTCAGCTCGATTATTGGTTCCTTCCTCGCCATTAGCTTGGAAGCAAATCTACCTATCTTCATGTCGTAACCAGCCTCCCAAGCCACTACTTGAATTAACACAAGCTCCAACGAAAAAACCAATAGTATCTCCTTCCTTATGAGTTAATTCTTTCATCGTTTGGATCTTTTGTTTACTCATTGAACCCAAAAAGAATTTATATGTGGATAAAACTTGAGAGATAACAAGAAAGCAAGGAATATCCCGATCATCAAACATCGACTGGTTTCTGGCCCCCCAAACGTTCCAAGCCACCAAAAAAGGTAAACACCTCAATACTTTCAGCTTTGGTTCCTCATACCAAGACTTCAAGAAATCTGTAAATGAGTCACCTGCTCCTAAAAATCTCAAGTTAAGGTTCTACCCCACCCCTTTTCAAACCTGTAAGATAAAAGGACACGCTAAAAACAGATGATTAGCATCTTCATCCTCCAGCCCGCACAAACTGCATCTACTCGGACCGACCACATTCCTCCTTTTGAGCTTATCCCAAGTTAAAACCTTCCCCTTGATAATCAACCAAACTAGAATTTTGCTTTAAAACGGTGCCCGAGCTTTCCATAGTTTAGTTCCTTGCTAGGGATAATCTTCGTGCTCATTATACCACAATGTTTTACAAGCCTCTTTAACAGAAAAAGAACCCCCTGCTACAGTCCCCTACCACTGTAAACTATCAGCATCTGACCTCAGCCGAATGAAACCTTTCCTCAACTCTGTCGTCCATAACCTCCAAGTCTCCACCCATCTCCCCGGAATCTCCAAAGCCTCTGCAGTTATCCAGTTTTGAGATAGTCCATTCCCACCTGTTGAGATATCTTCTAGGACCTCCTTACCGTCCCCAGCCAGCAAGTTTACAAGCTCCAAGGGAAGAACGAGTTCTCTATTAACTCCCAAGTAGAGATCTTTCCCAATTCTGGCCAGCCTACCGTCACCCACATTCCAAATCAAGCGTGTTCCAATGATAGGGAAAGTTGCCACAATCGCTTTCCAAAACAATGAACCACCCTGATTGTTCTTGCCCGACATTCGAACCCATTCTAAAACAGAAAGAATACCACAATACTTAAACTGAAGTAAGGACTGCTACTTACCCTGCTCTGAGATAATCAACCAAGCCGACTTAGAAGCCAGAGCAGTACCAAACAAAGATAAGCTCTTGAAACCCCAGCCCCCCGCCTCCTTGGCTTTAGATATAGAAATCCATGATGTCCAGTGTAAACCTCTATCATTTTTCGTCGACCAGAGGAACCTGAAGAAAAGTTTTCTTAAAGCATGTAGTGTCCCTTGGGGTATCTTAGCATTGATCATCCAGTAAACAGGGATGGCATTTAAGATACTTGAAATAAGCACAGCTTTTCCTCCTTTGGACAAAAACCTATCACACCAAAAGAAAATTTGCTTCTCCACTTTCTCAATGAGCCATCTCCAATCCTTTAAACCATAACAGTTAGGTTTCAAATGAAAACCCAAATACGTAAACCCCTTTGTTATAGGATAAGATTTCATTGGCATAAGCTCCAGGAATTCAAGTAACTTAACATCTTCCAAATTAAGATAGTAACAAGTAGATTTATCCAAATTAACTTGCATACTAGTAGCCCCACTAAACAACCAAAAAATATCCTTAAAGACATGAACCTCGGCTATCAAATTCCCCAGAAACATCAAGGCATCATCGACAAAGAAGATATGGGTAAACCGAACAACTTCAAAGCTTAAACCAAAAAGAAGACCTGCCCCAACAGCCTCAATAATGAGATGACTCAGACCGTCCATGACTAACAAGAAGAAGTAAGGAGAAAGCGGACACCCGTGTCTCAGCCCACGAGCTGGAGTAAAGAAACTTGATGTTGTCCCATTAATTAGCACAACAAACCTGATGGAAGTCATACAAGACCAGATCCAATTGACAAAAGAAATAATACCGAACCCAATTTGAATAAGTACTAGACGGATATATAGCCAGTTAGTACGATTGTAGGATTTGGAGAGGTCTACCTTCAATACCTTAGCCGACACATTTTGCACCTTAATCGTGTGAATACATTCTTGAGCGCATCCTATCGCTTCATGAATACTACGTCTAGGTTGAAAACCGAATTGCTCCGGCGTTATATGCCTATCCAGAATAGGCTTTATTCTTTTTGCAATTATCTTTGATATCACCTTATAGAGCGCATTGCATAACGAAATAGGATGATAGTCCCCAAACGACTGAGGCTCATCCGCTTTAGGGATTAGGGATATAAACGTGGCGTTAATACAAGGAAGAAGTTTGCAAGTCAGACGATTCTTCTCAACCACCCGCAGAAGGTCTTCTTTCAGCATTTCAAAGAAAGCCAAATAAAACTCAGAGGTCCAGCCATCAGGGCCGGGGCTTCTATCCTTTTTACGCTTGGATAGCGAAACCAATAATTCTTCCATTGAAATCGGCGCATTTAAAACCTCTAAGTCCTCCTCCAACACCCAACTTCCAAACTTGGTAACTGTAGTAATCATCTCAGATAAGTGAATATCATTAGGTTCTTTATAGAAATCAGAAAAAAACTCCACACCTCCAATGGCCAACTTAAATATCTCTAATCATCTATTCAAGTCAAAATATTGTTTTCCATATTTGCATTGCTACTAACTAGTCATCATAATTAATTTATATCGAACCAAAAGAATACTCTTACTCTGGTGAATAAACAACAAACTAGAGAATTCAAAGACAACATATTAGAACCTAATGAAAAAAAAAAATGTAAATGGGAATGAAGATGTAATTTTGGCAAAGCCATTGAAAAAAATGGAAGTGAAGATAGTTTCGTTTTGCTTTCGCTTTTGTGATGCTAAATATTGTATGATATTTTAATATATTATGTGTTATCATTTTATATGTATGATTTTAATTTCAAACAAGATGCAGACTATATTGTTTTTTAAATATATATTTAATTATTTAAATTGGCATATTTTTATTTTTATGTTTTTATGACTATCATGTAGATGTGTTCAATGTTCATAGTTTAATGGGCATAATGAATTTAATTGATTTTTTTTAATTTCCAAATTTTATAGTCACACTAACTTCATGCCAAATTTTATGTCGAATTTTATCTCCAAATTTTCCAATTGTTTGTCGAATTTAAAAGTCTCCAAGTGATCGTTCTTTCGATTTGAATATCTGCGAGGGGTTTCTCACCTACTTATTTTAGATCTAGTACAGGTTGTGTTTCCAAATCACAGTCTCAATCTCTTCGTGGTTGCATATCATTTGCTATGTGTGGCTCTAATTGCAGATATTTTTCTGAGGAAGCTGTTCTTCTTCTAGAATATCTGCAGGTGAAGGGTCCATTGGATTTATAATAGCTGCTTTTTCATCATTCATGCCAGGAATGTTCACTAGGGTATTCAAAATCCAATCTTTTTTTTTCGGAAAATGTTGTGGGCAAGCTATCATTGTAAGTAGACATTTTTCTTCTGAGAAAAAGATGAAGACAAAGCCTTCTTGTGACGCTTCAGCTTTGGCTGGCCTGCGTCTATTTTAGGTCTCCAACAAATGGGGAGGGGTGCTCTTCTCTCTAAAACCATTACCTAGGTCTTCATCTTCCTAGCGGCCTAAGCACTGTTCGTTTTCTCCATCTCATTTCCTTTTGCGGTGGTGGTATTAACGATGGATTACATATACATGGGCAAGGAACTAAACTCAATCCACCTTCGTTGAAATGACCACCGGTCCCCATAGTGGAGCAGATTCAAATGGGGAGTATGTAAATTGCAGACTCCTTTGCGATGGCATTGTATAATTGCCCTACAGTGGAACCGACCTCTACCAAAGCTGTTTTGGAAGCCATATTGATTTTAAAGGCATCCACATTCATGAGATCGATGATCATACTCTTTTTAAATTGCAATCTTCGCCATACAAATCACATGAATCCAACCTTTGGCACATAGATGATAGGGTTTCCTTTTTTAACAGTTCTTGGATTGTGTCAAATATTTTTTCGGGTTCAGAATTTGGTCAGATCGATAAGTCTCTATTCTTGCAACTTTTGTGCAGTGCTTTATTACACTTACATTGAGTTCACCGTAGACACGCTCATGCCCAATTTTCGCCCAAAGTTCCATCCGGTTTGTTCTCACAATCTAACTATGCGCTTTCATAGGATTTGTTCACATAACCTAATTATGGGGCTCTAGGGAGTTCGTTCCCAATGTACCACCACCTAGAGGTCATCTCGTTCTACATATGGACAGGTTGTGAAGGTTTTATGTTTTAAGTCTGATCCCAAATTTTTGCTCGCAGTTTGTAAATGTTTTTTTTTTTTTGTCCATGGCAATACGAGTGGCAAGTTCCAATGATAACTCCATAAGCAACTTGTTTTTTTGCCAATTTGTTGTGCGTTGGAGGCTATCGGCACAGTTCTTTGCCATACCGTATCTTCATTACTCCTTCCATTTTTCATATAATTTGAGGTTTTTAAAGTGTTTAAAGATCATTTCACTCTCTTTTGAACACTATAAGCATGGTGGGTTGATATATATGAGTTGATTTCTCATTTGCACATGGGTGTCTAAAATGACCACCTTTGTCAGAATTCATATGGAAGATTGTTGTCCATGATGGTTATTAATGCTACCTCTCATTTTTCACCTTTTTAGTTTATTGGATGCCATCGGTGTAGATAGTTTTAGAGTTTCACTAGGCATTTGCCTTCGACGATTGTAGTGCCTTGTTTTTTGGTCTCTTCGAACTTGCTACTTTGGAGTCTTTTTGAATGGTTGTTTGGCATCATCATCATCTTCAAGAAGCACTTCCATACGTTTTCTATCATATGTGATTGTAATGTGCAATGCGTTAGGATTTGGTTGAGCTTTGATCTTTAATTCTTTTAGATGTCAAAACTTGAAGAAATGAAACAATTC
>NWUY0300000395.1:13402-24416 GCA_004151065.3 Larix sibirica
TTATTGACCAATTCATGACTATGAAATTACAACATTTTACAAGGCATTTTTTCCAAAATTTTCGCTACGGGGGCACTGCCCCCAAATCCTTGCAGGGGGGGCTCCTAAAATGTAGTCGCCGTCCCCACTAGACCCCCCATGACGACTGTATTTATGGGGGAAAGCCCTCCCAAACCCCCCTGTCACGGGATGGGATCCATACATGGTTGAAATACGACCTCTGAATAAGGACTATGCTGCAACAACTCCACCACTACTGCATCTGTTGGACTATGCTCCAACCTTGCCATATAATAATGCAGATGGATCGGTTACCGCTTGTTTGTCATATAATTATATTTTGGAAAGTGAGTTGAATCTGCATTTAGGCTAGTGGATAAAGAAGGTTTGGTATGGAATCATTCCTACCAAAATTAAATGTTTCGCTTGCCTTTCTTTTCAGAATAAGATTCTAACTTGGCAAAATTTGCAGAAGAGAGGTTTCAAAGGTCCAGGATATTGTTGTCTATGCATGAGGGATCATGAATCGTGGATCATCTTTTCGGTTGTTTCTCTTTCTTTAAAATTATTTGAGCTGAACTGGGGTTAATATTTGGTTTTCATTTCTCTTGGGATGATCCATACTTTGAAGAAAATATGAAAATTTGGTTTGCACAACACATAAAGGATCCATTCTTGTTTTTTTTTACAATTTGGGAAGTTTGGAAAGGTAGGAATGGATACATCTTCAAGAATTGGAAGCCAAATGCTATTTTGGTTAGAACAAAAATAACTTCTTTCTATATGGAGTTCAAAGGAAAAGATGGATCAAAGGATTTGAAGAACATCCAGTTTACTGAAACTGATTACGATTTCCCCATTGGATATTTTGATGGAGCGAAGTAGGATGGGCAATGCAGGGCCAGATCAGTGTTAAATATTAATGCATCACATGAGTTCCATTTATCTTTTAAGGCTGGCATTGGGACTAATACTCGAGCAGATCTTAATACATTGTGGGGATTGTCGTGGTTCTCAAAGGGCAGAGGTTTACACTCTTTACAAATGTTTGGGGACTCAAAATGCAATATTGATTGGGCTATTGGAAATGCAACTCTGCATTCTTTATTTATGGGTCATTGGACGATCGGGGCTAGAGACTTGATTTCTGCTTTTGATCAGGTGCTTTTCTCTCATATCTACAGGGAATCCAATTCGATTGTAGATCTACTATCTATGAAAACTTTGGGAAAGATGGATGGGAGCATGCTATGTGAATAATTCTAGGAAGGGTAACTTATTTGCTTGGATAACCTTTCCTTTTATTAAGTCTGGATCCATGGATTTCAACTCATTCGAAAAGAATAGGTTGCGATGTAATAGTTTTTTTGAAATGTTTTGAACATACTAGATGTAAACATTTAATTTGGATGGGAGTAATTATATTTAGATATTTATAAGTTATGGTGACTTTATATAGACCTTATGAGAAGCACTATGAAAAGTAGCTCACTTCTTCTTTAATATAAAAGTTGTCTTGACTTAATTAATAGCATAAAGGTAAGATGAAATATACAAATACACAATTTAATATAAAAAAATTGGAAGTAAATTTTAATCAATTAAATTAATAAATAAACAAATCCATCATTTTAATTTTTTTTCATTAATATTTTGTATCTTTAATCTTTGCTTATGTTTAACTCCTAAGATGAAACATGCAAATACACAATTTAATGATAAAATAATAAATAAATAATTTTTTTATATTAATATTTTGTACCTTTAATATTGTTTATGATGAAACATGCAAATATACAATTTAATGATAAAAAAATTGGAAGTAAATTTTAACCAAATAAACAAACCAATCTTTTAATTTTTTTCATTAATATTTTGTACCTTTAATCCTGCTTATGTTTAATGCCTTACTCCACTCAGTTCTTTGTTTGGTATATGTTGATGTGATATTGTTGGCATGGTAGCACCCCATTTTTGACTTAATTAAGTGACACCAGGAAAAAAATTAAACCAATTAAATTAAGAAATAACCAAACTCATCCTTTTAAATAAACAAAATATAATATTTTGTACCCTTCCATCCTCTTCATTCCACGTACCTGTCGCGTCTCGTCAATTTCTGTTGCTTCGCCGTAAAAGCTTACCTAAACCGACTCCTCAAATTGACAAGTAATTATTATTATTTTGACAACTTCTCCCGATTGAAGACTAACGGGGCATTTGACCAGTTCTCCCGACTGAAGAGTAATGCAGGGATGTGATCGCGGGAGATTAGGGGAGGAGTGTCATCGTGTATCAAACATTTTTTTTAATAGCTTGATTAAATTCTAACAGAGAAGTTTAATGATGAAGTGAAGTTTTTTTCCAAAAATTGGGGAATGAAAAATCTGGATTTTAATATTTAGAAATGGTTTAGCTTTCATTTTTATGTGTACACTTTGTAATTTTTTTATTCTCTTTATAAATAACAAAAAACTATTAAAAAATGTGAACACCACCAATAATTTAGATCCACAACTTCAAAATTCAAACAAAAGTTCTACCATTTAGAAATTCTGATTACTGTATGATTGACTTATTCTAAAAATAATCAGCATTGGTTTATTTATGGTTTTCCATCTTAAAGGGGATCTACCAAGCATTAAGAGGGATCAAATCTCTCCAAGTACAAAAGCTTTTTTAGAATGCAAAATTTGTTGAGGAAGCGTTTTAATTTATCTAATTTGTGTAGTTTTATATATATGCCGATGTAAATGTTTTAAATTAATTTTAGGAGACATGTTATTGTTTATAATATATATATATTTCTTAAAAAGATACGTCAACTCAAGGATGAGCACTGAAGAAGTTACACATCTTCTCCTTACTGAACTATAGAATGAGTCTCTTCCACGCAACAACAAAAAGAGTTGATTCTATAAACCCATAGATTCAATCGTATAAAAAACACAAATGTTTCATTTTTCCTTTTTAAGATTTCAAAAAAGACTAAGAACTGTGTTACAAGTTTGACATATCGAGAGTAATAAGTTTGACAGATTGGACCTGATCTAGAGAGCAGAGGGACGGGGTTGGCCTTATTCAATCTCTTCTCATAATGAAAATGGTAAGAAACATGTGAAGTCCATTGGCAAGTATTGAAACAATTCATAAACAACCTGAGGACGCATACATTTAGTTTTCAGAAGCATTCCAAAGAACTATGTCCCAATAGTAGATTGATAGTAGATTGAGCTAGGTTATAGACAACCCTTTTCAGATATGTTAAAGCATTAAAATAATGATTTAATATGTAAGTGGCGGGTGATCATCCTTTATAGATTACAAGTAAAGTGTTAGTAAGTGCCTCTTATCCATGCATGATGTCTTAGTTACCAATTATCACATTAAAATATATAGATATTCTTTTTATATATATAATTGTTTATTTCAATTTTAATACCATAAAATAAATCTTAACACTATACTTATTTCATCTTTATATAATCTATAATCTAGTATTAATTCTTTATTGTCCAAAGAGCAAAGAGGGGGTTGGTCTTATTCAATCACTGCTCAGAATGAAAATGATAAGAAACATGTAAAGTCCATGGGCGTTGCCACCTTAAAGTATTGAAACAATTCATTCCAAAGAATCATGTCCTAATAGTAGATTGATAGTAGATTTAGCTAGTTTATAGATAAAACCTTTTTCAGATATGTTAAAGCATTAAAAGAATGGTTAAATATGAAGTGTTAGTAATTGACCGTTATCCATGCTTAATGTCTTAGTTACCAATTATCACATATAAACTGAGATATTTTTGATATATATAATTGTTTATTTCAATTTTAGTGCCATAAAATAAATCTTAACAATATATTATTTCATCTTTATATAATCTAATAATGACTCTTCATCCTTTACCCCAAATTGTATCATATAAACTCTTATCTATATAATTAACCTACTTTGATACCCAATACCTCTGCTCAAATTCCTGGAGTGGGCATGGCTGTAAATATTTCTTTCTATATCTAACGTCTCTTGGAAATTTGATATAAAAATGAAAAATAATTATAATTTGAATGATTACATAAAGAGAAATTCGCTGTTCTTTTCTGAACAGTTGTCTGTGAGATTCCTTGCAGCGAAAGCAAATATGAAAAAAATAGTACACTTCATTCTGCCAACATGCTAATTATGCTGCAAAATTGGACAAGAAATTAGCAGAGAAAGGAGAGATATCCAGCCATCAATTATCAGAAAATGATAATATGAACCAGAAGCTCTGGTTAGCGAATTCTGGACATGGGTTCTTGTAAAACAAGGGTAGCAATTGTTACATGGCGAAGAAACTTTCTATTACAAGAACAGCAAGGGAGATTGATGCTCTGTACAGCCTAGTACTACTTTTCTGAGGCTATTATAGATGGATGGTACCGCAGTCTTCCTGGGAATAAAACTCCATTAAAATCTCCAGATTGAAATAACGAATGCACGGATCATCGTTGTGCACAAGCCAGAGCATGTGATCAAAGAGAATGGCATCACAGTCCAAGAAAATGAAATCATTACATGATGTTTTTCTGCCATGAGCTTCCCTAGAAACTCCACTAACATTGGCCGCCTTCTCCATGAGAGGCTCAAACAATACACAGTCCAGAATCTGGGGCTCCACCTTGAAGATCTCCTTCTCTTTTCCGACCATAACGGTCACTGCATTTCGTCGTCTTCTTCTGTTATGTTTCCTGACTGAAGGAGAAGAAGGGGAGAAGCCTATTTCCTCGTACCCCATCGACCATTTTCTCCATTTTCTCAGAATTTTCAGCAGACAGGCTCTCTGCAATATGGGAATTTTTGCAAACATAGCTTCCGCTCAAGGAATAATTCTGCAGAACGAAGAAAAGGTTTATTGAGTGGCGATTTTTGCAGAGAAATGGAAGGCTATGAGCAAGCACAGACTTGAAATTCAGGCTGGGATAACTATTTCTGATTAATTGGTCTTGCTATTACTGTAAATAATGTAATGGCGGAGGGCGGAGAATTGGTCCCGAGCGAGCGAATATGCATAGGAAGTATCGCCCTCGTATTCCTGTAGGATTATAAGACCGTTACTTAACGGGAAGCAAGCGCAATACTGTGGCTATCGCTGTCGTTTGACGGAGAAATGAGTGGCGGAAGAGGTTAGTAGCCTTAGATTTCCGCTCTTTTTGACCGTTGGGATCCGCAGTAGGCGTCGGTGGCCGTTGAGGATTACGTTCGTGTGTACCCGCTGTAGCCAGTGCGCTACCCCGCTGCTGCCGGCCCGGTTCCTTGGGAGGCTTTCCCTGGGTGGAGGGTATCTCAGAACGCGGAGTACGATTGGGTCGGTGGCTCTCTATTGCGTGTTACGAGCATATAACTAATATTTAATTCTATTTGGAGAGAGTGTGGACGAGGATTAAGCCACGTTGGATTTTAAATAGGATTATGAGGAGAAAGGGGTATGTTACTAAATCTTCACGCAATCTGGGGCAACACAACGCCCACACTCCGGGCCCAAACAAAAAGACACGGAGGCCAAACCCTTTCTTGGGAAAAGGTCCATGTGACCGTGAAAAGGGCCGCTGCACGTGCGGCGTAAAGACGCCCACCTACTAGATAGGTGGTGCTGCCTCGTCAACCAACAAACAACCCAATCGGAGTTGGCCACATGGCGTGGGGGGAAGCCAGGTGGGTTGTCCAACAATTGGCATCCCTCCCCTAGTCTCTCCATGGCGCTGCGGCTTGTCACTATTTCTAAATTTTTAATCATCCCGAAGTATGGAAAAAGACGTCTGCCCTCCAAATAATTGAAGTCTTGAGATCAAATTTGGCCACAATCTGTCGTATTTGGTCACAAAACGATAACATTTTAGATATCTCTCTAATACAAAGAGTAGACTGACTTCAGCCTTACAAAGAGCAAAGAGTAAACTGATTTCAGCCTCTTGATGGTCTCCTGCAAAAGTGGGTGAATTAACGAGTATTGGGTATGGCTGCGACTGTATTCTCCTGCTCTGAAATTTTGTGCCTGGGTAATAATAAGTCATCCCTCCATCTTATCCCTTCAGCAGCCAACGAGGTCGTGGGAAGGCAGAAGCCAAACATGAGTTTAATAAGACTAAGCAGTGGGAAGAAAAGCAAAGTGGGTGTGAAATTGAAATTGGTGGTAAGGGCGACTGGAAGGGATCTTCTAGGTGACTTTGGTGCCAGAGACCCAACCCAAGTAGAGATTGAGAGCAATTTTGGAGATAAAGTATTGGGTGCGGCTGGAACAGACCACAAGATTCTTATCCCCAGTGGCCCGGCCCTGTCCCTTGCTGACAAGCCTTGCAGCTCAATTCCCTCTGGGCAGCCCCCCATGTCCCGTCAAGAAGCCACTCCACTGCTACGAAAGGTTAACCAAAGCTACCTCTTGGCAATGTCTCTTAAGCCAAAGCTTCAGCAATTTTGTTTTTATTTTTATCAAAGTGTTTGAAAGTAGTGTTTGGCAGGTGGTGGGTTGGAGAATTGTTGAAGAGGATGATGGGCTGAGGCTGCAATGCCTGTGGAAGGTGAAGAATTTTACATCTGGGATTGAGTTGATGAAAAGGATTGCTTCGGTAGCTGAGGCTGCAGGCCATCATCCTGATCTTCACCTTGAAGCGGGTAACTCAGTCAGAGCTCAGATATGGACTCACTCCATAGGTATGCACATCAACTACCCATAAATACATTAATTTACTCGATTCCTTTCCATTTCTTTGTAGATTGGCTGCTTTTTTACAAAAGAATGAGCTCAAGAATGAACGCATGAGCTCTAATATTGTTTTATAGCCTTTGTTGAATTTTAGGCCTAATACATAGATATGTAGGGCCTATGGGTAAAGTACCAGCAGTGAATATGTCAAACCATGTTTTGAAATGTTGGGTAAATGCAGGTGGGCTGAGTTTGAATGACTTCATTTTAGCTGCTAAAATGGACCAGATCAACATTTCAGATCTCATTCCAAGAAAAAGGGTTTGGGCTTAGTCTGCTATTTAAAATCTGATTCTTTGTGGACTCACGCAATATTGCAATTTTATTAACTGAGAGAAAAACAGGGATCTTTTCAAAACTCCCAAAAGCATGTGCTTGGGAGTGGGACACAATCAGTCCCTTTTTGTCATTTCAAAGAAGAGTCTGCTTTTTTCACAGGTGTCAAGAAGATTAATTGTTTGCCGAGCAGTTTCTAGGACTGCTTTACTGTAGGCATTTTTAATTAACATTTTCGTCAAGTTTAATTTCTAGTTTTTGTTATTGTTGCAAGAGCTACAATTTCCTTATAAACATGTGTCCACTGCTCTGACTGCAATTGGGTGAGAAAGGTTTTTCATGAAAATCCTATTAAATGAAAGCTTTCTTTTATTCTTCTGGTTTCAATCCTTGAGGCTTGAAATATAGTAGGAAGCAGTGTAACTCTGCTTCTGGAAAGACAAATAATTTGATTATTCAGGGGGTCTTCTCCTTCAAACTGGGGAACCTTGTTTATGAGCAACTGCTTCTGAGGGATGTATGGAAACCAAATTAGTCAGCAACTAGGTATCCATTTTCCAAATGTTTAATGCAGTTCTAATGCAAAAGACTAGCTGTTTATACTAAAATACTTACAGATTGCCTTTCTTGTTTATTTTTCCAAACACACCAGTCAGTAGCACTGTAGAATACAAGATTTTCTGGTCCACAACACCATGCTCCCAGCAAAATTGTATGCTACTTACAAAATTAATTTTGGGTACTTGTGAATGCTTTTGCATGCAGTTCCACATTTGAGTTATGTTGCTATGAATATGCAGAGCACCACATTCTTTAAAACAAATTATATAGAGGGCACATCAAAACACAAGAACAAGTATAAACAAAGCACACGGAGAGAGTATACACTGACAAAGTATTTTGGCAGAAAGAAAGCCTGCCCATTTATTTATTAACCAGAAGAACACTGTATAATTAAAATTAAAAGCATACAAGACTCGAGTATGTGCAAGTCTTAATACATATACATACACCACTCCCACATTTTGAAGAATATGGAATCGGTAGCAATCCCATCTGCACAAGTTTCAGGTGGAATCAACAGCCATTACATCTCTTCTCATGTAAGAGCCATTACAACTGCTCACATGTGCAATTATTTTACATTCTGAATATGTTACTTTATTATTGCTGGATTTCCGTTACAACATGCAACTCTGGCTAAAAAAACATACAGACTGTATATTTAACACTCCCACTGAGTCTAATGTTTACAAACTCGTCCAATAGAGTTCATCCTGAAGCCATCTGTGCTATATTCAAACTTATCCTTTAGCAAGGCTTTTGTCAATTTGTCAACAAGCACCTTACTGGTCTCGTGGAACTCCATCTGTAAATTTTGTTTATCAACTTTTTCACAGACATAATGGCATTGCACCTCAATGTGCTTTGTTCTAGGATGAAACTGAGGTACTTAATCATGGTGATGCAACTCTGACTATCACATCTTGACACTGTGGGACCTGTTTGATCCATTTTGGCATCCTTCAGTAGTTTCCTCAGACACAATCTTTTTACTAGCATAACAGGTTTCCATATACCTGGCTTTTGCATTTGAAAGATAAATGGTGGGTTGTTTCTTACTTGCCCACAAGATGATTCAGCTGACCAACTTGAAACAGTAACTGTTATTTTTTTAAATAAACAAGAAAGATTGCAAAGATGATTAGAGATGAGCTTACTGGACTCATGTAAAAGATATGCTTTATAATCACGAAGTCAGTTGATACAATGTGGTTGATCCCGTTTTATATCATTGGCAAAGTAGTTGTGTTACTGTTATAACATAACTACTTTATTGTTAGGATATTTAGACACTTAGGAGTTAGTTAAGATCAACTTGTTATAAAGTGTATAAAGTGCGTTTCTTTAGTATGTGTTGGCCCTTGATTTTTACCAATTTTTTACTCAATTAGGTGATTTGTTTCCATCTAATACCATCTTCTTTTGTTACCAATTTCCTTCCTTTTCCATATTTTTCTTACATTTTGTATGATCCAAGCACTATCATATCATATGAGGTAACTATTCCCAATTTTGCATGATTTTATATGTTTGGAACTCATTTCAAGCTAAACATGGTCTATCTAATTATATCGGGGTCTTTTAGTATTCTTTATGATCTTGAAACTACAGGTACTCTCATACTCTTGGAACCACATGGAAATTATGTGCTACCGGAACATAGAAGACTATATGCTACCGGAATCGCAGGAGCCTATTTGCTACTGGAATCACAGAGAGGATCATTCACTACTGGAACTATAGGAAATAACGTCCGAGTGTTTTTTGGATTACCAAAACTGCATAGTAGTTATGCCTAAGAAGCACGCTATATGAATTTCGGTAATTCCTTAACGTTGTCATCATCTGCTCCAACTACCGTAACTGTAGGCGCAAGAAATTTATCGGTCTGGATGTTAGTTTTGGACGCTTAGATCCAAATGAAGATATGGAATCTCATGCATACAATCTCTCTCTCTCTCCTTTAAACTGAGATATTCATCATTTCTCTCTGATTGAATCCATGGTTAACACTTGGAGGCACTATATTTGGGATTGAGTCTTTGACCATGATTTCATGTTTTTGAATCATGAAATCGTTAATATGGTGTTATAATATCCTTGAGCTTTCTATGTCTTCACAAGATGAGGATTGTCTATCTTAAGTGGTCTGAGATCCATATCATTTGGATCTATTGTTGTAATCAGTTGTATGAGAACTATTATATAATGTAAAACGCTCTGTAGAGAATGTTACCTTAATTTAGCTCAGTTGGAGATCGTAAGGAGAGAAGGGGGATTACTTAGTCTTGTATGTGTACTTTGTAAACTTTTGAGCCATTAATGAAATTATTCTGTTGTTGATCCAACTTTGAGTTATTCTTCCTACAGTGTACCCAACCAGGAGGGCCCCCTGAACCAGATGCACTTGCAGAGTTTAGTCATTAGGTTTTGTATCTGAATGCATGTGTGAGTTCGTAAATCTTTCATTCATGTGAGTGTCTATTACATTTCTAGTCTATATCATTATTAGTTGCTTTATTATTTATTCAAACATTCATTTAATCATTTTAATCATTTCATTTGATGTAAGTGTGATGCTCTCGATTGAAAGGCGTCCCCAATGTGATCATATCTCTTGGATAGTTAACCCTGTGAATCCAAGAAGTGGCTAAGAAGCCATGGTTCTCTGAGTAACCTATAGGAAATTGTAAGTTAATTGAATATCTTTATGATGTTGAAGCACCTCTTTAGTGTTTAATGATTAGAAAGGAAAGTGTGAATTTTTTACATGTAAAAGATAATTTCAAGGATTTAACCTGGTTTCTGGAAGTGTTTTCTCAGAAAACGGTTTGAGTGTGATAAGTTTCAGTTACCTTAGCATTTATCAAGCTTGGTTCTGCATATACGTTTCCTGATACCTCATCAGTTTATGAGTCCCAGTCAATAATTTAATGTACAACAAATTAAACAATTAATTTTCCTTTTTGGCGTCATTATTGGGGAGGTGTCAAAAGAATTAGGTCTTGATTTTTATTTATGATTGTGTGTTTAGTGGTGTTAAAATCCTAAAACACAGTGGACAGTAGCGATAAGATGAGTGGTAAGAACTTGCGCATTTACTTTAGTGGGTTCACTGTCTCACTGGATTTAGAAGATGATAGCACCAAGTAGATCAAGATAGGTTGGTTTGTTTGTTTTTTAGCATTATTAACATCCTAAAACACAATGAGTTGGTAGTGATAAGAACTGCACATCCACTTTAGTGGGTTCACTACCTCAGTGGATTTAGATATGTTAGCACTGTATGAATCGAGATAGAGATAAAAGGGTAGATTTCTTAAAAATGGGGACAAAGTAGTTCCAACTGCCACATTGGGAAGGACCACCAAAACCCCCGTATCCAATAACTCATTGGAACACATCATACAACTTGATGAGAAATTTATACT
>NWUY0300000399.1:101893-120270 GCA_004151065.3 Larix sibirica
CAATAATTTTGATGATTGTTGTTGTGAAAGAGGGTCAAAGTCTATAGTCATCTCTAGTTAAAAAGTAATTATTATAGCAGTATCAAACCTTGGGCACTGTTATCACACATATATGCATCGAAAGACCTGCCTAATAATTATTATTAAGCAATCTAACCCTGTCACTGTTAGATGTTTCTATTCGGACTGGTGCTTTTCCAGTCTCAAGGGGGTGTCCTTAGGGGTTATATGTTGTTACCAAACGAACTATATGCATAAATTCCAAATTGATCAACATGTGATAAACTCACCCTTGAAATGCCCAAAAGCAATTAAAAGCAAGGATTCCTTAGTTGAATTTCAAGTGTTTGAGATCAGATTACTGTGACAATTATAACATCGAATGAAAAAAATGAAATGAGGAGATTGCGTACCTTAAGTGAATAAGAAATCAAAGTAAGAGCATGAAATCCAACCAAATCACCGTAACCCTATCAGACTCACATCTAACCAAGAGGTTCTAAGAGGTAGAGACAAAGCATAATCGAACCAAATCAATGTATTATTCAAGAGACATGGATTACATCATTGTGACAACACGACAGGATGCCATAGGCCCTGTAGCATGCAATGATAGAGGTGATATGTCAGATTCGGAAGGTGGAAGGATGATGAGATTCCCAGTGCTGCAATATGTTAAACAAATACTGTCTTAACCCCCTCAAATCCTCTCAACTCTGTATATATAGAAACCCATACCCCATCAAATCCTTTCAAAGCTGTATATATATAAGCCCATAACCATGAGTAACTCACCCTAGCTGTCCATGGACAAAGTAAAGAAAGCATGCTAAATTTGACATGCTCTGCATGCATTCCAATTGTGGATTGGCTTGTTGTTTCGGTGAGGTCTTTTTGTGAAAAAGAGTTGTGGTTTACTCATAACAATCCCTAAAAACCAAGTAATTCTCTCCCCAAAATGCATCAACACCCTCTAAATCAAAGTTGACAAGAATAGGACTCAAAGTCGCTGCTGGTTATCTTATTTGCACTGCTAGTAATTTGCCTAATATATTTACCTCCACGCTATAATCCCTTGTTGAAGCTGTTGTTGCTACACACATCATTAGTTTCTATGACACGCATGTTCCATCCAGCTTTAAAATCTATAATGTCTCTGTGTCGTCTTTATGTTTCTTGGACTTTAACAGAAACCCAAAAACATAGAGATAAGGCAGAAGAAGAAGAGGTCAATTTCAAGGTACAGGCTCTAATTTCCACTGCAAAATAGTCCTAGTAACTTGTTAAAACTCAAAAGATCTTAACGGTCTCTTTAGACAAAATCAGCTAGACTCTGCTATATATTCATCAAAACAACAATCTGAAAAGATCTTAATGGTCTCCTCAAACAAAACCAGCTAGACTTTGCTATATTTTCAACAAAACAACAATCTGAAAAGGTCTTAATGGTTTTCTCAGACAAAAGCAGCTAGACTTTTCTATATATTCAGCAAAACAACAATCTGAAATTACCAATGGCAATTTAAGGTTCCATTGAGAAAGTGAGAGACACTTCTCATTGAAGGGTATGCCTATACACTACCAATTTGATCATAATAGAAATTATTAAATAATGCCCATTCACTACCAAATACTGCAATTTACTTTTTATGTAACACAAAACNATGATAAAGTACATATTTAGATAAACTATTTCATTTTAAACATGAGTGATCCAAGGGTAGCAATATCATTCTCTAAAGGTCGTCCTAATGTCACAATAGAGCCTCTTAAAATCCATTTTATATAACTTTTGGAAACTCGCCAGCAATTTGCCCAAGTGAAACCAAACACTCGCAACCATTATAAGAGACACACTCTCATTCTACCAAGGAAGCTCTTTCTAAATATCAAACTTTTTATTCTAATCAGTAAATGATAATACCATTCTTAAAAAAAAATTAATGACCACATAAAATATTATAATTTTGTGTTTCTGGGCTCTTTACAGTAAATTGAGACTAATGGCGGGTATTATACAACCCTTTACATTATCCAAACAAAATCCATCCATCAACATATCGATCATGAACACACATAATTCCAAGTACAAAGTACAATAGTGATCTAGTTTAATAATTTTAATCAATTGTGTTTTCAGTTCATAGAAATGGAGTCTGGAATTGCTCTGACTGCCTTACGTGGGTTCGCTGATGGCCAAACAACAACACATTATACCAAACTCCTCTGGATTTCCACTGATGCCCAAATGAAGAACAAATGTATTGTGTTTAAGACCGTTTTCAACGTTTCGATCTCTCCTTTGATATCATCTTCAGGAGACTTTGAAAGCCTGAAGATGGAGATCACCTTCAGGAGACTTTGAAAGCCTGAAGACTTTCAAAGTATCCTGAAGATGATATCAGAGGAGAGATCAAAACGTTGAGCACAATCTTAAACACTAAATGCAATTCCAGATTACCAAATTAATCCCTGCGTATGGTTTGTCTTTAACTTTCTGTAATTTTATGCTAAAAGATGTAAATTCATTGCCATCGTTGGTTTGTCATATTTGGTTTTGTATACATGAGCTTTGTTTGCTACAGGACAATGATGTTAAAGAAGAGGGTGAAGAATTTGCTGCCACTCATTTTTCTTGCGGGGTAGCCCAAGTATGTAAAGAAGTGCTGACTTGTTTTGCATTTCATTCAATTTCATAACATTGTTCAGAATATTCAAAATTAAATTTAAGTCGTGAAAATTTTCTGAAATGCATTACATTTAAAAACCCAAAGGTTGTCATCCTGTTTACTGCAACTAACTCTTTAAATTTCTGTAATTTTATGCTAAAAGAGATGCAAATTCATTGTACTACATACATTTCACAAGATTTTGGTTGTTCTAGAGTTTTAAGCCGCGGCCATATCATAATATTAGTTAGTTCAGGTTTGATTATTTAAGAATTGTGATTAATGTATGTGTAATCTATTCCAAAGGAGTGCTTGTAAGAGTGTGCTTTACTTGGGATCCTCTTAAACTGGCTAATAAGTTAAATTTCAAGATCATTTGGACAAGTGATTGAAAAGATTATGTGTAATCAATAATGGATAATGGTAAAGAAAACCATACTGTACTTTATCGAATTGATTAGGTAACCAGGCAAGCTATGAAAGCTTTTTTTTAAAGCAATTCTTTGAAGCAAACCTTAGTGACTCTCAATTCTATGCTTCATGAGTTTGCATTTTGAATATGAGAGAATGCTAGTTGCTAGGGAGATAAACAAAGTCATAAGTTACTCCAAGGATGTATGAAATATCTCTAGATTTTGTTGGTTTTATTTTAGTTTGCTGCTAGCAGGACTGCTTGACAATGTTTAATTCGAAGCTGTAGAGAAATTGAATAGAAATTGAGTAAATTCAAGGTTGTTTTGAATTAATTGGTTATTCTGAAACTAAAACTTAATTTTTGCATATTAAATTACAAGTAGATAAATATGTTCAAGTATTTTTTGGGCTACTATAAGAAGAGATTAAAATCTGTATGAAATAATTGAATGCATCATTAAAAAATGTAATGTTTTAGAGGTGCCCTTCTTTGCTAAGATACAAGTAGAGACAAGATAGGATAGGAGTTCAAAGATAAGATTAGTAGGTTGGGCTATTGATATTTTTGGCTTGAATTTTATTCTCATCCTTAATAGTCATTTTTGAAGCAAAATTGGACTGTAAATATGTGCTCCCATGCAATACAAAATTATCAGAGTTTGGTGTGAAATTTCTTGTGTTTTTTTGTATGTATATGTGTTATTTGAAAAGGCAACTGGTATACCTGTGAGTAAATAATTTGAGTTGAGGGGCTTTGAAAAGGCAATAGTTATACCTGTGAGTAAAGAATTAGAGTTGAGGGGCGTGCAGACCACCCGTGGAGAGCATCATGCCAAGAAATTTTGGTTCCAATTCTTGGCTATTCATGGTCGATAGTAAAGAAGAAAGACAACCAAAAATTATAGCTGCTCAAACTAGTTGTTGTTGGAAAGAAACACCAGAAGTGAGACATTGCTCCTCAATACACTGTTTTTTGTAAAAAAAAACCCAACTATTACAAAGAGACCACAGATTTGTTGTCCAGATGGTTGATTTAGGAGATTGAAGGAAAAAACTAAAGGTAGTTTGAGGTTGTAACCATTATTTTAAAAACAAAGAGAAGCAACCATCGATAACTACATAATAGAAGAGGGTGGAACAACATTTCTTTTACATAAGTAAGAAAACATAAATGCGAGGAAGTCCCAAAAGTGGACATTTGTAAATAGTTGTGTTACTTATCTGGATTTTCCCTCATCTGTGGGTTGCCTACTCTGGTCGGGTTGACTCTCAGCATCTTGTCTTTTAAGTGCATCCTTCTTGTCACTCTTTTTGTCATGTCCTCTACTTGTGATTCCCGAATGTTGCTTCCCAACTTCTATTGTTGAGGATCCTGCAAGAATTTTATGTCTGTCGGGGCTACAAAAAAGAAAAAGAAAAAGACTCGATGTGAACAACGGAGGCTCACCCTGCAACCATTTATTTGAAAAATGCCTGTAACATTTACAGACCTAAGCTTTGTAGGATGTTGATATCGGCCGGAAACGAAGACCACTTGAACTTGAGTTGACAATTGACATGTTAGGTCGGAGCATTGAAGTGTTTGATGTTTTGTTCGTTGCATGAAGGTCCTATTCATTATTAGACATTTTGAAACCCTGAAACCTTTTCTATGCCATCTTAAACCTTATCTCAAATGAAAACGTGGTTGTTTATGAGACAAGACACGTGGTTGATTTTGATTTGTGAGAGGGATGATGAAAAGGCATAGTGTTTTTCAAAATCGACTCCGGGGAAAACGCCCACAAATTAATAAAGAGTAGATTGTTTGGAGTACACTGTTGATGTCACATCAACTTTTAATATATACCCATATTTTAAAGTAATATATTTTGATAATGATATTATTAAGTTAGTTATTTTAACAAGTTATTGAGAGTAGTGAGGTAATTTACAACCTAGTATGTAATAGTGTGTAATAGATGTTAATGAATAGTGATCCATATTCATCTTTCTTCAAATTATTACTTAAATTGTGGTTGGTACTGATGATGATTTCTGAGGCTGCTCGGCTGGGCTCCTGCGACTGAGCCTGCTCGGCTTTCTCGGATCTACCCGCTTTGGTGATCTCTTGGGAAACTTTTGAGAGTGATCAGTTCCTATATCCGCAGGCTTAGTATTCAGATCGGCCTTCTCCACGAGGATCATGGATCTGGTGCCCTAAGGGCCTCCGACCATGGCATCAGGAGGAGGATCAGATCCTCCTCCTTTTCACACCCCTCCTGAGATTACTGCCTTTAAAAAATTGATTGCTGCACAAGGGAAGCGCCATGCCTCATATACACAACAGAAATTTGTCAAAAAGATGGCAGGGATCCCTACTGTAGCTCTCCCCGTAGAGAAACCCTGCAGAACCGCCTTGAATCTCTCGAAGAAGGTTATGATAGGACAATTTACTGGTTTATGGCCATCCCCAAAAGCCATAGACTCTTGGGTGCAACGGAACTGGAGATCTCTCACAGAAGATGATATTAAGAGTTATCTAGTAGCCAAAGGATGCTTTGTATTCGTTTTCGAAAGCGCTACGGATAGGGATCTGATCTTCCGGAACGAGCCCTATTTCATGGGGCCACAAGGACTATATCTGAACAAGTGGACCCCTGATTTCGACCCTACCCAAGACATTCCCTTGGTGGTCCCGGTCTGGGTCAGGCTAGCCCATCTTCCTTTACATTGCTGCAACCTAGAATCCCTAGAGGCCATAGGGAACACATTGGGGAGATACATAGACAAGGTGGAAAAAAAGAGCAATATACTTGCGCGCGGATATGTGTAGAAGTAGATCTAGAAATAGGTCTGTCGGAGGCAATAAATTTAATGGTTATAGATTGGTACCACATCCAGGAGCTTGAATACGAATAGATCCCCTTCAAGTGCAGACACTACCGAGAATACGGTCATTTTGACTGCCATTGTAAAAAAAAATAGAGGAAGAATCTGAAAAATCTACAGGAGAACAATCGAAACCAGTGAAGAGGCAGGCCGCGTCAAAACCTACTTCCAGGTCAAAAGATAAGGAAAAACTAAAAGGGTTAACGAACCATTCAACATAAAAGAACAAATGGAAAATGTAAAGCATAGGGAAGAACCTTCACGAAAACATTTCAAAATCCTTAGCAATCCGGACGAACACACGACACCCGAAGAAAAGGAAGAAGGAGAGTTACAAGAAGAAGGCGAGGAAAAACAAACGACCCCACAGAAAGAGGTAACTTCCTCACCTTCATATGCTGAAATGACTAAAAGAAAACCTACGGAGGTGGTTTCCTCCCCAGAGGAAGACTTCTCAGAGAGATCCTCAAAGAAAGTTGGGAGGAAATCCAACAAAGAAATAAGAGAAGAGGAAGTTGAAAAACACAAGATGCAAGGAAGTTAGGGAACCATGGAAATGGCCTATGGTAGAAATACCAGATACAGGATCCCTAAAGGCGGTCCACCACCATCAAATAGTAAGTAATGAATCTGGGGAACCCTTCGAAAGCCGAAGCAGTAAAAGACCTCGTCAAAATTGAAGTAACATATATCCTCATGCTCCAAGAGACCAAAATAGAAGAGGAAACTCTCCTAGCTATAAGTAGATCCAAATGGAAGAAGAATACTGGAAAGGAAGTTAGTGCCAGAGGATCCTCTGGCGAGCTAGCCACGTTGTGGTCCGAAGAGAATTTCAACTTGGAAAGCTCCTTTGCTACCCAACATTGGATCTATATGGACCTCTACCACATTCAAAGTAAGTTAACTATCGCATTATTCAATTTATATGTCCCTGTCCACTATGCAGATAAAAAAAAAAAAGAAGACTGTTGGGAAACCCTACCAGACTTCCTGGAGATTTATAAACCTCGGAATATTATTCTAGCGGGGGATTTTAACTTAGTTATGAACCCAAAGGAAAAAAAGGGGGTAATAATGGTAGAGATCCCATGCTTCATCTGGTTGAAGACCTGATGCAGCAATGGGATTTGGTGGACATAAAGCCCAAGAGGGGAAATTACACATGGTCAAACAATAGGATGGGACCTCACCACATTGCAGCTCGCCTTGACCGCTTCTTAACCCAGAGTACGATCCTCCTCGAAAGGAAAATCATAGTTTCAAAAATTATGCCCAATCTAACCTCTGATCACAAACCTATCCTCCTTCATCTGAACGATGAGGAAGACCTTGGACCAATTCCCTTCAAGTTCAATCCACTCTGGATTAAGCAGGAAGGTTTTGTAGAGGAAGTTATCAAATCTTGGGACACTCCTATTACGAGATCTTCGAGCTACGTATCGGAGTAGAAACTAAAGAACACAAAATTGGCTTTAAAAGACTGGATCAAGAAAGAGACCAAGGGACCCCTTTCTCATAGAAAGGAAGTTGTCTTGGAGTTGTCTTCTTTCCAGATGGAGCTGGAAGAACAGGACATAGTCTCCTCAGATCTGATTAAGGAACAACAGATCCAATCTAAAGTCTTCAAAACTCTCCGCCAAGAGGGAGAGCACTGGATATTGAAATCGCGCAGTCTATGGTTACAGGCTGGTGATTGTAACATTGCATTTTTCCACCGTCAAGCAAAAGCTAGGAAATTAAGAAACCATATCTCCGAGATAATTACAGAAGAAGGTGAAGTTGTAAAAGGTAATGAAAAAAAAAAAAGCAGCAGAAGCTCACTTTCACGCCTTGTATACGGAGGACAACTACTACGACGAGGAGATAACAATGAATTTTCTTGCACACATTCCAAATACAATCAGCTCGTTGGACAATCAAAATCTTCTGAAGCCTTTCACTGAAAAAGAGATTGCCAATTTGATATGGAATATGGAGCCAGATAAATCCCCTACACTGAACGGTTTTACAATGCACTTCTACAGAGCATGCTGGTCCATAATAATAAAAAAACCTCATCCGTATGATAAGAGGATTTCATAAAAAAGCCAAGATGGGAGGTAACACTAATTCCACCTTTCTTGCTTTGATACCCAAAGAAGTGAATCCCAGATCCTTTGATAGATATAGACCTATATCCCTATGCAACATATCCTACAAACTAATTTCTAAACTTCTAGCTAGTAGGATCAAACCTCTGCTCAGCAAGTTGATCTCTCCCAATCAGGGAGGCTTCATAAAAGGAAGACAAATCCTAGATAATGTGATTCTTGTACAGGAAGCAATGCACTCCAACAAGCTCAAAAAAGAAAAAGGAATGTTAATAAAACTCGACATGGCGAACGCTTTTGATCGATTTAAACTCTCAATTCCATACAAATTTTTATCATCCTTCGATTTCAACAAAAGTTTCATAAACTTGGCGAAAGCTTGCATTGACAAACCTTGGATTGCTCCTTTAATAAACAGAAGACCTGCAAATTTCTTCCAGGCTACGAGAGGAATTCGACAAGGGTGTCCCCTATCCCCATTCCTAGACATACTGATGGCGGATTCAATGAGCAGGAAGTTAGAATCCGCAATAGAACTAGGAAAAATCCCAGGAATAAGACTGGCTAAAGGTATCCCTTCCCTAAACCACGCTCTCTTTGCTGATGATTCCCTATTCATGGGAGAAGCATCATTAAAGATTGCTAAAGCCTTTAAAGAGACAATTCATAGCTACTGTGAGGCTACGGGAGCACTAGTTAATAGTAGAAAAAGTGCAGTATATGGATGGAATGCAGATCAGCAAACAATCCACAGAATAGCTCATTTCTTGGGCTTCTCGAAGTCTAGTACTATTGGAAAAAAATCAAATACCTTGGTCTCCCCTTAACCCTGGGAACCTCCAAAAATTCTTTATGGATTGAATTCATAAGCAAGTTGAAGGAAAAAATCCATGCCTAGGGGGGATATTGGCTCAATTACGCAAGAAAACTGATTCTGATAAAATCAGTTTTATCGTCTCTACCTATCTATCAATACTCAATACTCATGGCACCAAAGTCTATTACAGATCAAATCTCGCATCTCATCAAAGAATTTCTCTGGAAAGGAGGGAAAGGAAATCAAAATAAATATCACTTAGTCAGCTGGGATATGGTCAAAATACCTCTGAAGGAAGGAGGACTCCAGGTAAGAGATCGTCTCCTAGTTAACATGGCGATGAGTGGAAAATTTTTATGGAAACTATACACAAACTGATCCCACCCAGTTAGCAAATTACTTTGGAAAAAATATCTAAAAGGGGGCTCTATCTACAATCTTCAAATTGAACATATCCCTAGAGGTACATCCATATGGAATTTACGCAGATCAGGCATCAAGTACTTCCAAAAAAAGTTATATCGTATCCCTGGAAATGGGGAAAAAACGAAACTGTGGATGCACAGAATTATGGGAAATCATCCGCTCGAAAGCATTGACTCACTTACTGAAATTCGGGAATGTCTCACTACAAAAGGCATATTAGTTACACTGGTGGATATCTCATACTGGGATGAAATGGAAACTGGCTAGACTGGGTAGTGCTAGCAATCCCAGAGATATTTTCAAACCAGAAGATAATGCTTCTCCAAAATCTTAACGGGTTGGCCCCTCTCCATAGGAATATGAAAGACAAGTGGGGATGGGGCACCAAGGGAATCTACACAGAAACCCAAGGATACAAATACCTACAACCAATTCAAAATCCCCTCCACACGCCATCTCTTTGGAAGCTTGTTTAGAACCCTTACGGCCTTCCAAAAATCAATTTCTTCACCTGGCTTTTAATGCATAAGAAAATTTTAACAGGTGAAAATCTAGAAAAATGTGGCTTCATAGGACCGCATAGATGTCCACTTTGCTATAGAAGCCAAGAAAATATAGAACATCTCTTCTTGAAGTGCTCATTTGTGATTTCTGTTTGGACCATCTTTCTACATAAGCTGGAAATACCCACACCAACTTAGAATTCAATTATTGATATATTCTCCTCTTGGAAAAATAGTTATCCAATTTCTCTTTCAAAAAAGCCAATTTGGAAAAATATTTGGATATCAATTCCTAAATTCATCTACTGGAATATTTGGTTATCACGGACTAGCAGAATATTTAAAAACCAGAATCAAACTCCGGATCAGGTTCACTGTTAGACGATAATTTAGAGAAATAATGAAGGATTGGCAATACATAGGATCATAAGGTTTGTGTGAAGTTAAGAGAGGAGAATAGCAAGGATATTAAGCCGGTGAGGACAGAATGTAGGAATGAAGATCCAAGCTAGACATCTAATAGCAAATAGAATATCTCATTGACATGGATTTAGTCGATTGAGAACAATTAAATCCATACTCAAGAAGGAGGAAAGTGGTGGCTGAGACAAATAAAGTTTGGCAATGATGGAACTCGAATTTCAGACAGCTATCTCAATAACAGGTTGGAATTTGGAAAAATAATTGTAAACAGGTCGCTNAGATTTATAAACCACAGAATATCATTCTGGTTGGGGACTTTAATCTAGTAATGAATCCAAAGGAAAAGAAAGGGGGCAATAATGGAAGAGATCCCGTGTTGCGTCAGGTTGAAGAACAGATGCAACAATGGGAGCTAGTGGACATAAAGCCCAAGAGGGGGAATTACACTTGGTCAAATAAAAGAACAGGAATTCATCACATTGCAGCGCGCCTATACCGTTTCTTAATCCAGACCTCGATCCTTCTTGAAAAGAAAAATATTTTTTCAATTTTTTTACCCAATCTAACCTCTGATCACAAGCCTATTCTTCTTCATCTGAATGATGAAGATGATCTTGGACCTATTCCCTTCAGGTTCAATCCTTTATGGATAAACCAGGATGGTTTTACAAAGGCTGTTAGTAAAGCCTGGGACACTCTCATATTGGGATCTGCGAATTACGTCTGGGAACAGAAGTTAAAGAACACTAAACAGACTCTAAAATCATGGATCAAGAAAGCGACTAAGGGACACACCGATCACAAAAAGGACGTTGTCCGGGAATTGATTTCCTTTCAGCTGGAGATGGAAGAACATGACATAGTCACCTCAAATCTAATTAAGGAACAAGAGATCCAATCGAAAGTATACAAAACTATCTATCTCGAGGAAGAGGAATGGAGAATGAAATCGCGCAGTATATTGTTAAAGGCTGGTGACCGTAATACAACTTACTTCCATCGCCAAGCAAAAACTAGATAGCTCCGTAATCATATATCAGAGATAAAAAATGATGATGGTATAGTGGTAAAAGGAATGGAAAAAATAAAAATAACAGCTGAAGGCCACTTCCAAGCGTTGTATACAGAAGACAACTACTACAATGAGGAAAATTCAACTGACTTGCTCGCTCATATACCAAATACTATCTCCACGATGGACAATCAAAATCTCATGGAGCCATTTATCGAAAAATAGATTACCAAAGTTATTTGGAATATGGAGCCAGATAAATCTCCTGGACCGAACGGGTTTACAATCCACTTCTACAGAGCTTGCTGGTCCATAATTAAAGCAGATCTCTTCCGCATGATCAGAGGTTTTCACAAAAAAGCCAAGATGGGAGGAAACACTAATTCCACATTTCTTGCTCTNTTCATTTTAAACATGAGTGATCCAAGGGTAGCAATATCATTCTCTAAAGGTCGTCCTAATGTCACAATAGAGCCTCTTAAAATCCATTTTATATAACTTTTGGAAACTCGCCAGCAATTTGCCCAAGTGAAACCAAACACTCGCAACCATTATAAGAGACACACTCTCATTCTACCAAGGAAGCTCTTTCTAAATATCAAACTTTTTATTCTAATCAGTAAATGATAATACCATTCTTAAAAAAAAATTAATGACCACATAAAATATTATAATTTTGTGTTTCTGGGCTCTTTACAGTAAATTGAGACTAATGGCGGGTATTATACAACCCTTTACATTATCCAAACAAAATCCATCCATCAACATATCGATCATGAACACACATAATTCCAAGTACAAAGTACAATAGTGATCTAGTTTAATAATTTTAATCAATTGTGTTTTCAGTTCATAGAAATGGAGTCTGGAATTGCTCTGACTGCCTTACGTGGGTTCGCTGATGGCCAAACAACAACACATTATACCAAACTCCTCTGGATTTCCACTGATGCCCAAATGAAGAACAAATGTATTGTGTTTAAGACCGTTTTCAACGTTTCGATCTCTCCTTTGATATCATCTTCAGGAGACTTTGAAAGCCTGAAGATGGAGATCACCTTCAGGAGACTTTGAAAGCCTGAAGACTTTCAAAGTATCCTGAAGATGATATCAGAGGAGAGATCAAAACGTTGAGCACAATCTTAAACACTAAATGCAATTCCAGATTACCAAATTAATCCCTGCGTATGGTTTGTCTTTAACTTTCTGTAATTTTATGCTAAAAGATGTAAATTCATTGCCATCGTTGGTTTGTCATATTTGGTTTTGTATACATGAGCTTTGTTTGCTACAGGACAATGATGTTAAAGAAGAGGGTGAAGAATTTGCTGCCACTCATTTTTCTTGCGGGGTAGCCCAAGTATGTAAAGAAGTGCTGACTTGTTTTGCATTTCATTCAATTTCATAACATTGTTCAGAATATTCAAAATTAAATTTAAGTCGTGAAAATTTTCTGAAATGCATTACATTTAAAAACCCAAAGGTTGTCATCCTGTTTACTGCAACTAACTCTTTAAATTTCTGTAATTTTATGCTAAAAGAGATGCAAATTCATTGTACTACATACATTTCACAAGATTTTGGTTGTTCTAGAGTTTTAAGCCGCGGCCATATCATAATATTAGTTAGTTCAGGTTTGATTATTTAAGAATTGTGATTAATGTATGTGTAATCTATTCCAAAGGAGTGCTTGTAAGAGTGTGCTTTACTTGGGATCCTCTTAAACTGGCTAATAAGTTAAATTTCAAGATCATTTGGACAAGTGATTGAAAAGATTATGTGTAATCAATAATGGATAATGGTAAAGAAAACCATACTGTACTTTATCGAATTGATTAGGTAACCAGGCAAGCTATGAAAGCTTTTTTTTAAAGCAATTCTTTGAAGCAAACCTTAGTGACTCTCAATTCTATGCTTCATGAGTTTGCATTTTGAATATGAGAGAATGCTAGTTGCTAGGGAGATAAACAAAGTCATAAGTTACTCCAAGGATGTATGAAATATCTCTAGATTTTGTTGGTTTTATTTTAGTTTGCTGCTAGCAGGACTGCTTGACAATGTTTAATTCGAAGCTGTAGAGAAATTGAATAGAAATTGAGTAAATTCAAGGTTGTTTTGAATTAATTGGTTATTCTGAAACTAAAACTTAATTTTTGCATATTAAATTACAAGTAGATAAATATGTTCAAGTATTTTTTGGGCTACTATAAGAAGAGATTAAAATCTGTATGAAATAATTGAATGCATCATTAAAAAATGTAATGTTTTAGAGGTGCCCTTCTTTGCTAAGATACAAGTAGAGACAAGATAGGATAGGAGTTCAAAGATAAGATTAGTAGGTTGGGCTATTGATATTTTTGGCTTGAATTTTATTCTCATCCTTAATAGTCATTTTTGAAGCAAAATTGGACTGTAAATATGTGCTCCCATGCAATACAAAATTATCAGAGTTTGGTGTGAAATTTCTTGTGTTTTTTTGTATGTATATGTGTTATTTGAAAAGGCAACTGGTATACCTGTGAGTAAATAATTTGAGTTGAGGGGCTTTGAAAAGGCAATAGTTATACCTGTGAGTAAAGAATTAGAGTTGAGGGGCGTGCAGACCACCCGTGGAGAGCATCATGCCAAGAAATTTTGGTTCCAATTCTTGGCTATTCATGGTCGATAGTAAAGAAGAAAGACAACCAAAAATTATAGCTGCTCAAACTAGTTGTTGTTGGAAAGAAACACCAGAAGTGAGACATTGCTCCTCAATACACTGTTTTTTGTAAAAAAAAACCCAACTATTACAAAGAGACCACAGATTTGTTGTCCAGATGGTTGATTTAGGAGATTGAAGGAAAAAACTAAAGGTAGTTTGAGGTTGTAACCATTATTTTAAAAACAAAGAGAAGCAACCATCGATAACTACATAATAGAAGAGGGTGGAACAACATTTCTTTTACATAAGTAAGAAAACATAAATGCGAGGAAGTCCCAAAAGTGGACATTTGTAAATAGTTGTGTTACTTATCTGGATTTTCCCTCATCTGTGGGTTGCCTACTCTGGTCGGGTTGACTCTCAGCATCTTGTCTTTTAAGTGCATCCTTCTTGTCACTCTTTTTGTCATGTCCTCTACTTGTGATTCCCGAATGTTGCTTCCCAACTTCTATTGTTGAGGATCCTGCAAGAATTTTATGTCTGTCGGGGCTACAAAAAAGAAAAAGAAAAAGACTCGATGTGAACAACGGAGGCTCACCCTGCAACCATTTATTTGAAAAATGCCTGTAACATTTACAGACCTAAGCTTTGTAGGATGTTGATATCGGCCGGAAACGAAGACCACTTGAACTTGAGTTGACAATTGACATGTTAGGTCGGAGCATTGAAGTGTTTGATGTTTTGTTCGTTGCATGAAGGTCCTATTCATTATTAGACATTTTGAAACCCTGAAACCTTTTCTATGCCATCTTAAACCTTATCTCAAATGAAAACGTGGTTGTTTATGAGACAAGACACGTGGTTGATTTTGATTTGTGAGAGGGATGATGAAAAGGCATAGTGTTTTTCAAAATCGACTCCGGGGAAAACGCCCACAAATTAATAAAGAGTAGATTGTTTGGAGTACACTGTTGATGTCACATCAACTTTTAATATATACCCATATTTTAAAGTAATATATTTTGATAATGATATTATTAAGTTAGTTATTTTAACAAGTTATTGAGAGTAGTGAGGTAATTTACAACCTAGTATGTAATAGTGTGTAATAGATGTTAATGAATAGTGATCCATATTCATCTTTCTTCAAATTATTACTTAAATTGTGGTTGGTACTGATGATGATTTCTGAGGCTGCTCGGCTGGGCTCCTGCGACTGAGCCTGCTCGGCTTTCTCGGATCTACCCGCTTTGGTGATCTCTTGGGAAACTTTTGAGAGTGATCAGTTCCTATATCCGCAGGCTTAGTATTCAGATCGGCCTTCTCCACGAGGATCATGGATCTGGTGCCCTAAGGGCCTCCGACCATGGCATCAGGAGGAGGATCAGATCCTCCTCCTTTTCACACCCCTCCTGAGATTACTGCCTTTAAAAAATTGATTGCTGCACAAGGGAAGCGCCATGCCTCATATACACAACAGAAATTTGTCAAAAAGATGGCAGGGATCCCTACTGTAGCTCTCCCCGTAGAGAAACCCTGCAGAACCGCCTTGAATCTCTCGAAGAAGGTTATGATAGGACAATTTACTGGTTTATGGCCATCCCCAAAAGCCATAGACTCTTGGGTGCAACGGAACTGGAGATCTCTCACAGAAGATGATATTAAGAGTTATCTAGTAGCCAAAGGATGCTTTGTATTCGTTTTCGAAAGCGCTACGGATAGGGATCTGATCTTCCGGAACGAGCCCTATTTCATGGGGCCACAAGGACTATATCTGAACAAGTGGACCCCTGATTTCGACCCTACCCAAGACATTCCCTTGGTGGTCCCGGTCTGGGTCAGGCTAGCCCATCTTCCTTTACATTGCTGCAACCTAGAATCCCTAGAGGCCATAGGGAACACATTGGGGAGATACATAGACAAGGTGGAAAAAAAGAGCAATATACTTGCGCGCGGATATGTGTAGAAGTAGATCTAGAAATAGGTCTGTCGGAGGCAATAAATTTAATGGTTATAGATTGGTACCACATCCAGGAGCTTGAATACGAATAGATCCCCTTCAAGTGCAGACACTACCGAGAATACGGTCATTTTGACTGCCATTGTAAAAAAAAATAGAGGAAGAATCTGAAAAATCTACAGGAGAACAATCGAAACCAGTGAAGAGGCAGGCCGCGTCAAAACCTACTTCCAGGTCAAAAGATAAGGAAAAACTAAAAGGGTTAACGAACCATTCAACATAAAAGAACAAATGGAAAATGTAAAGCATAGGGAAGAACCTTCACGAAAACATTTCAAAATCCTTAGCAATCCGGACGAACACACGACACCCGAAGAAAAGGAAGAAGGAGAGTTACAAGAAGAAGGCGAGGAAAAACAAACGACCCCACAGAAAGAGGTAACTTCCTCACCTTCATATGCTGAAATGACTAAAAGAAAACCTACGGAGGTGGTTTCCTCCCCAGAGGAAGACTTCTCAGAGAGATCCTCAAAGAAAGTTGGGAGGAAATCCAACAAAGAAATAAGAGAAGAGGAAGTTGAAAAACACAAGATGCAAGGAAGTTAGGGAACCATGGAAATGGCCTATGGTAGAAATACCAGATACAGGATCCCTAAAGGCGGTCCACCACCATCAAATAGTAAGTAATGAATCTGGGAACCCTTCGAAAGCCGAAGCAGTAAAAGACCTCGTCAAAATTGAAGTAACATATATCCTCATGCTCCAAGAGACCAAAATAGAAGAGGAAACTCTCCTAGCTATAAGTAGATCCAAATGGAAGAAGAATACTGGAAAGGAAGTTAGTGCTAGAGGATCCTCTGGAGGGCTAGCCACGTTGTGGTCCAAAGAAAAATTCAACTTGGAAAGATCCTTTTCTACCCACCATTGGATATATACGGACCTCTACCACATTCAAAGTAAGTTAACCATCGCATTATTCAAAAAAAAAAAGACTATTGGGAAACCCTATCAGACTTCCTAGAGATTTATAAACCTCAGAATATAATTATGGTGGGGGTTTTTAACATAGTTATGAATCCAAAGGAAAAAAGGGGGAAATAATGGAAGACATCCCATGCTTCATCTAGTTGAAGATATGATGTAACAATGGGATTTGGTGGACATAAAGTCCAAGAGGGGAAATTACACATGGAAAAACAATAGGACGAGACCTCACCACATTGTAGTGCGCCTTGACCGCTTTTTAATCCAGAGTACGATTCTCCCTTAAAATAAAATCATACTCTCGAAAATTATTCCCAATCTAGCCCCTGACCATAAACCAATCCTCCATCTGAATGAAGAGGAAGACCTTGGACCAATTCCCTTCAGGTTCAATCCACTCTGGATTAAGCAGGAAGGCTTTGTAGAGGAAGTAACCAAAGCTTGGGACACTCTTATTATGGAACATTCGAGCTACGTATGGGAGCATAAACTAAAGAAAACAAAACAAGCATTAAAAAATTGGATCAAGAAAGCGACCAAGGGATCCCTTGCTCATAGAAAGGAAGTTGTCCTAGAGCTGTCTTCTTTCCAGATGGAGCTGGAAGAACATGACATATCCTCCTCAGATATGATTAAGGAACAACAGATCCAATCTAAAGTTTTCAGAACTCTCTACCAAGAGGAAGAGCACTAGATATTGAAATCGCGTAGTCTGTGGTTACAGGCTGGTCATCGTGACACTGCATTTTTCCATCGTCAAGCAAAATCCCGGAAATTATGAAACCACATCTCTGAGATAATTACAGAAGAAGGTGAAGCTATTAAATGTAATGAAAAAGTTAAAAAAGTAGCAGAAGCTCACTTTCACGCCTTGTATACGGAGGACAACTACCACGACGAGGAGACAACAACGGAATTTCTTGCACACATTCCAAATACAATCAGTTCGTTGGAAAATCAAAATCTTCTGAATCCTATCACTGAAAAAGAGATTTCCAGTTTGACATGGAATATGGAGCCAGACAAATCCCCAGGACCAGACGATTTTACAATACACTTTTACAGAGCATGCTGGTCCATAATCAAAACAGATNGTCCACCACCAGCAAATAGTAAGTAATGAATCTGGTCTCTTGTAATTGTAGAGGACTAGGGAACCCTTCGAAAGCAGATGCGGTAAAAGACCTCCTCAAAATTGAAGCAACAGACATCCTCATGCTCCAAGAGACCAAAATAGAAGAGGAAACTCTTCTAGCAATGAGTAGAGCTAAATGGAAGAAAAATAATGGAAAGGCTATTAGCACCAGAGGAACCTCTGGAGGGCTAGCCACGTTGTGGTCTGAAGATAATTTTAAATTGGAAAGATCCTTTGCCACCCAGCACTGGATCTACACAGATCTATACCACTTACAAAGTAAGTTAACTTTCGCTCTATTTAATTTATATGTCCCTTTCAATCATGCTAGAAAAAAAGAGTGTTGGGATACCCTATCAGATTTTTTGAAGATTTATAAACCACAGAATATCATTCTGGTTGGGGACTTTAATCTAGTAATGAATCCAAAGG
>NWUY0300000399.1:139980-150805 GCA_004151065.3 Larix sibirica
TAAATCCTCTCGACTTTACTACGTAAGTAAACATTGAAATTTTGATGTACTAGTACATTTTCAAATGAAAAGAATGACTTATTTTTACATGGCAGCATTGAAGGGTTCAATATCTCATAGCCCTTCAAAGTGAAATGGGACCCCACCCTTCAAATTTGATCTATGTTCTGGATCAAACTGAAAAAATAAAAATGTTTAACCTCCACTCTCTAAATCACTTAAGAATATTTGAATTTAACCACTTTTAACTCACTCCACTACTTCATGTTATTTATTTTTATCCACGTTTACCTCACTCCACTACTTCATGTTATTTATTACAATACCTAATTTGAATTCATCTAATGATATCCACTTTTAACTCACTCCACTACTCCATGTTATTTATTACAATAGCTAATTTGAATTAATCTAATGACTTCACTACTTCATGTTATTTATTACAATAGCTAGTAAAGACTTATAGAAATCAAATATATTACTTTGTGTTATTTATTACAATAGTTAATGAAGGCTATAAGGATCAAATTCTTTGAGGTGCATGGATCTATATTGGTTTAATATGTAAATCTAATATATTATGTGCTCAAATCCCTCATCTTTAAATCATGATTTAATGACCGCTCAACTCACATCCGATCACGAGAAGTATCCAAGTTTCATTAAATTTTTTAGTTTTTTAATTAATTGGAATATTGTTTTTAAAAGAAAAAACCTTTAACTTAATATTCAAGAAGGAATCAAAGTTAAAATAGTCATTACATGTTAATAAGTACCTCTCTTAGTGTTATGAAGTCATAATCATTGAACCTGCCAAAAGAAAAAGTATCTCTGAGATTTTAATACATAAGTAACTTAAACAAAAAACTTATCCTTCATATCCTAATAACTGGAAAGTACTAAACACCCTACAAATATCTCCTAGTACATGGTGAAAGATCCAAATGAAATCAAATATAAATCATTGAACTCCTCAAAAAATAGGATCCCTTCAGTTAAACCAATATCCTTTTCTAACAAACTGTTTTCCAAAGAGTTTAATTCACGGAAAATGTGTTTGAAAGAAATCCACTTGAAATATTCCAACAATTGTTTGATTCTGTTGCACCATTGGTACGAAAGAGATACTTGCAACGAAGATACACCTGCAACCCAATCCATAATGATCCTTGAATCTCCAAAAACTTGTAATGACCGATGACCCCTCATAGCAACAAACTTTAAAATCCCCCAAAGTGATACTATCTCAACTCCAATGTTAGATCCATCTCCACACCCCATCCAAAGCAAAAAATAATGATCTTTGGTAAAGTTTAAAACCATTCCTCCACTGCACAGTTCATTGCTTGATGAGCCATCAAAGTAACCACAAGGAATACCTTCCACCATGCCTGGTTCCTGTAGGATACGTGGCTACTTCAACACCAACTCTTTGATAAATTCCTTGAAGAACCTCATAATTTTGATACCCACTACAACAACCCTCTTAGGATTGTTGTAAAAAAACATAGCATTCCTCGCTTTCCAAATACCCCACATTACAAAAAAAGTAAAAGTTTTGTATTGTGGGGAATTTTTTATCCAATAAACCAAATTCTTATTAAATGTAGCTAATGTCCACCAGTATTCCTTATATAAAATTTTCCCAAACATCTTTGCAAAAGTCACATTTTACAAACAAATGTTCAACATTCTCTTCATCTTTTTACATACACATACATTTGGACCGACAATACCCCTTTTGGTTAAATTATCCCATGTCAAGATACAATTTTCCATGCATATCCAGGAGAAACACTTTATCTTTAATGGAAAAACCCATTTCCACAAGCTTTTGTGCCACCATTTAACCGCAGTTGTAATGGAAGAAACAAAGATCGCATTATATGCTTCCTTTGCAGTAATTTTACTTGAGTTTTTGTTCCATGAACATACCATTAAGTCTTCTTAATCTATGAGCTTGATACCAAGATTAGAAAACACTTGCAATATAAGCTGACCATTCCAATGCAAGAGCACCAGTCAGGCCCAGGTCTACAACAGGTAACTAGTAAGAAGAGTATCATGTACTAGAATTTGGTTTATTAATATGTGCAATTCTATTATAGCCAAGATCTGATAAAAAATAAATCGACAAAGAGATTTTATATAATTATCAACCCCAATGAAGGGATCAAACCTTGACACCACCTTAGCACCATTACAAATTTTCCAAGAAATCCAATTTCCCATCAAAGTAAGAGACTTGGATAGTCCAATGAACTAGTTGCGATCGAGGCTTTGCTAGGGTTCGGCTCTCAGCGTCCTCGCGAGTTTCGTATGGATCCTCCTACGGATATGAGTCCGGAGGAAGTGCGGTGGCTTCTCGCTGAGGATTTCAGATCCCTGGTGGCCTCCACGCCCCCCCCCTTCTACTCCAGATTCTGGCAATGGGTTTGTCAAGCGGGTAGATGATCCTCATATCCAGATCATGTCCATTGGTTCAAGAATGAAATCTCTTGCTTTGAGTGAGAAAGGTTTGATAGGTCAATTTATCGGGATTTGGCCTTCGCCAAAAACAATGGATTCCTGGGTTAAAAAGAACTGGATGCCTCTAATATCAGGAGGCCTGCAATACTGATTCTGTGGAAATGGATTCTTTGCTTTCTTGTTCGAAAATAAACATGACAGAGATCTCATCTTCAGGAGTGGACCTTACTTCATGGGTCCTCGAGGTCTATACCTAAATCGTTGGAGTCTTTCCTTTGATCCATAAAAGGACGTGCCCTCAGCGGTTCCAGTTTGGGTTTGTCTCCCCCACCTTCCTCTGCACTGTTGGAATGATGAAACCCTTCAAGCAATTGGGAACTCTCATGGAAAATACATTGATAAGGAGGAACCAAAGGGACATTTTTTTTCCTGTGCAAGGATTTGCGTAGAGGTAGATCTGGAAAAAGGTCTACCAGATGTTGTTAGCATGTGCATGGATGGATGGGAGAGCCTACAAAAGGTAGACTATGAACAACTTCCCTTCAAGTACAAAAAGTGCCATGAATATGGACACTTCGTTAAAAACTACATAAAAGAAGCTCAAGAAATCCCAGAAAAAAATCAAGAGGAAGGGTGGCAACAAGTAAAAAGGGGAAGAAAAATGCCTCTGCCTTCTATGTGTCACAACCAGAAAAAAGCAAGAAGCAAACTCAGGAAGGTAAAGGAGCCTCAACTAGTAACCAGTTCCAAGCTTTGAATACCGAAGAAGGAGAAATCCCATCGACAGAAACCCCCATAGAGGAAGCAGAAATAGAAGATCGATATGCTCCCGCAACCACCAGTATTCCTCCCCATGTTCCTAGAGATGAAAGGTTAGAGAAAACACTTGAGGGATCCTCAACACCAGGGGGGCTCTTGGGTTGAGATGGTAAAGCATAGTAAGGTAACATCGCAAGGTTTTACCCCTGAGCATTCTTCCTCTCAAGGATCCCAGTAAATGCATGATTTAGGCCCACCCCCGAACACCAGAGGAAGAAAATCACAAAGGTACCATAGAGAACAGGAAGCAGAAAGAGTGATAGAGCTTGGAAGGAAGCGGAGCCTAAAGGAAACTAAACTTCTCCAAAATTACAAAATCTCAAGAGGGGAAAAAGCGGATGGAAAATCCCGAGCAGGATCTCAATCGCTCAAGAAATAATGAAAGCAGTCTCTTGGAATTGTAGGGGTTTGGGATGTTCGATCAAGGTAGAAGCTATAAAAGACATAATTAAATCTGAAAGACCAGACATAATGCTAATTCAAGAGACCAAAATGATTGATGTGGAGGTAATGGCACTCTCACGTCATTTATGGAACAACAACCAAGGAAAATCCATAAGCTCCAGAGGACCTTCAAGGGGATCATGAATTTTTTTTCAAACAACTTTGCAATAAAATACATCAGAGAAAAATCTCATTGGATTCTATTAGAAATTCAAAAGAAGGATGATCTAGACTCTCTTTATATATGTAATGTTTATGGGCCAACGCACTACAGGGACAAGCAAAATTTCTAGGAAGACCTCTCACTGGTCAAAGAGGACCTGTGAGGGAAAGATCTCATTATTGTTGGGGAATTCAACACCACCAAATCACAGCTAGAAAAAAGAGGCAGATTGAAAGTCAAGGATCCCTTTGGAGAGAAGATGGAGGATCTGATCTCAGATCTAGACATGCTGGACCCTTCTTTGAAGAATGGAAAATACACTTGGAGCAACATAAGGATAGGTTTCTGTCACATCGCGGCACGACTTGACATATTTATGGTAAGTTCTTCTTTTCTTCAAAAAGATCTTCTTCCAGCCTCTTTCTCCTGGCCTTTAGCTGTATCCGATCATAAGACTATCTCTTTGACTCTATGCTCCCCTGTAAATCTCAGACCCATCGCTTTCAGTTTCAATCCAATCTGGTTACAAGATGAAAAAGTTATGGATTTAATCCAAAAAACTTGGAATTGTTCTTGATTCGGGTATCCTAGATACATCTGGGAATCTAAACTAAGATCTGTGCACTTTGTTCTCAAGAGTTGGGAAAAATTCAATTTTAAGAGTCCAAGCTTCAACAAAATTTAGCTGCAAAAATATCTAGTCGTCCTTCAATCCAGCATGGAGAAGGGAGAGGTGACCAATGTAGACTTGATTCAGGAAAAGGAGATTAATAAGAAGATAATTAATTCGACGAGAAAAGAGGAAGAAGATTGGAGATTGAATTCTAGGCAGCTTTGGCTGAAAGATGGAGATAGTAATACTGAGTACTTTCATAAACAAACTAAGGATAGGCTAAGCTTCAATACAATCAAGGAGCTAAAAGACAAAAATGGGGTCAAAATTGTTGGGCAGGAAAATATCAAGAATCATGTCTTCCATCACTTCTGCGAGCTCTACATTGACAACGATGAGACTGATCCAGTTGCTCAAGCTAATCTCATTTTTGGAATCCCATCCCTTATTTTCGATCTCGATAATAGAGATTTATCAAAACCAATTCTAGAATACGATATTAAAGAAGCAGTCTGGTCTATGCACATAGATAAGGCTCCTGGGCCAGATGGCTTCACCATAAAATTCTATAGAGTGGCTTGGGATATTATAAAAGAGGACCTGAAAAGAATGCTAATATGGACAAGGAAAAAAGATAATATTGGTGGGGCCACTAATTCTTCCTTTCTAGCCTTGATTCCAAAATAAATAAGCCCTCTGTCAATTGACTGATTTAGGCCAATCTCTCTTTGCAACACCTCGTATAAGATTCTTTCAAAAAATTTGTCCAACAGAATGAAAAAAATCATGGCCTATCTGATCTAGGATTCACAAGGGGGCTTTGTAGTTGGGCGTCAAATTCTTGACAACATCATAATTGTTCAGGAAGCCATTCATTCCAGCATGGAAAGAAAGCAACAAGGTATGGCTATAAAATTGGACATGGCTAATGCATTGATAGAGTAAATCATTTTTTTCTCTTTGAAATTATGTCCAAATTTGGTTTTTCCAAGAGATTTGTTAGATGGATCAAGGCTTCTATTAGTATCCCCTGGATTGCTTCGTTAGTGAATGGAAGGCCCACCAAGTTCGTCCAAGCTACAAGGGGTCTGCAACAATGATGCCCCTTATCTCCCTTCCTTTACCTTTTGGTTGCAAAATCTATGAGCAGGAAGCTATATCTCCTTCAAGGCTCCGATGAACTAAAAGGCATGAAGATAGCTAGAGGAGTTAAAGACGTCAATCAGAGGCAGTTTGATGATGACACCATTATGCTTAGGGGGGAATCTACTGTCATTGCAGAAAGATTTAAAGGTGCCCTAACCACCTTTCTAAAAGCCTCCGATGGAAAGGTGAACTCTGCTAAATCTAAAGTTTACGGTTGGAATTTCCCCTCGAGACTTTGGCAAGGATTGTTAGGATCCTCGGTTTTGAAGGGAATGTATCCTAGAATTTGTTCAATTACCTCGGGATCCCTATCTTCAAAGGAAAAAAAAGGGTGGTCAATTGGAAAGAACTGGTAGACAAGATCAAAAGAAAAATCAATTCTTGGGGAACAAGGTGGCTCAATCCAATTGGTAAACTAGTTCTCATCAACTCCATTCTCTCTGGTTATCCAATTTATGCATGCTTGATCTCTCTAGCTCCAAAAAAAATTATGCAAGATGTCACAAGAGAAATTCAAAAATTTCTATGGCAAGGAGGAAAATCCAGCAACACAAAAAAATTTCATTTGGTTAACTGGGAAACGGTCTGCAGCCTGAAATTTTGTGGAGGTGATGGATTTAGAGATCTGAATCTAATGAACCTCGCTCTTGGAAACAAAATCCTTTGGAGAATTTTCTCTAGTGAAAAAGCTTGGTGGAAGGAGATTCTTCAGAGAAAATATTTGAAAGGTTCAAGAAGGAGGTGTGTGGATGAGATTGATCAGAACAGAAGTGGAACTCCAATTTGGGACTTATGCAAGAAGGCTACATACATCATCCAAGATAATCTTTACTAGATTCCAGGATGTGGAAAGCAAATAAAGATTTGGCAAGACAATTTAGGACCTAATTCGCTTGCAAACTTCAGGCCAACATTTTTAGATCTCAAGCATCGGTTAGACCAATTAAACATTTCCACGTTATTTGATATTTCATCATGGACCAATAGCGGAAGGTGGGATGGCTGGAAAGATATGGAGTTACCGGATCATGTCATGACAGACTACAGTACGCTCCTCTCTCTGCTGCATGGGTAAACCCCTGTTCATCGTCATCTTAAGGATAGAAGAGGCTGGGGAAAATCGGGTTTATACTCTGTAAAGAAGGTTATCGTCTAGTTTTCGATCTCAAGAACAACAACAACAAGGATAAAAAGTGGAACAAATTTTGGTGCAAGGATGGACTGCCAAAAAGCAATGCCTTTTTTTGGATCCTTTCCCATCGCAAAACGTTAACTGCAGAGAACCTAAGAAAAAGAGGAATTCAAGGACCCTTGCACTGTATACTTTGCAAAGATTCAGAATAATCTCTTGAACATATCTTTCTAGAATGCAAGTTTTCTCAAGAGGTATGGTTTTGTGCTTTCCAGGATTTGCATTTTAATTTGACACTGCCAACAAACTGGAATGATCTCTTCGCCTTCTGGAAATATTATTATCAAGGCTCCCTCTTCCAGATACTAGATTTCACAAGAGCCTGGGAAGCCATCCCAAAATTCATTTGCTGGAAGATTTGGACAGTGAGAAATAAAGAGATTTTTGAAGAAAAAATCACTAGCCCGAGCAAAGTTCTCTCTTCTGCGAAGGCCATCTGGGTGGAAGCCTTATCCACGAGGGGGTTGTTCAACATATATAAAGATCCCTTTTCAGTATAGGAACGAGTCTGGGTCTTAGAATTTCTTGTGTCTCCATACTCTCTCATCTGGATCAAGCCCCCTAAAAGACCCAAATCATTGAATTGGCAATTAAGAATGAACTTAGTGGATTTTCAAAGATGGTGGAAGAATGTTGGTTGCAACTCTTTATTCTTCGACGGTGCCTCGAAAGGAAACCCTGGGCTAGAAGGTGCAGGTGGAGTCATCTATGACTCTGAGGGGAACAAGCAAAAGGAGTATGTATGGGGAATAGGGAGAAAATCAAACAACGACGTGGAATGGCTTTCCTTAATCAAAGGATTGGAATTGGCAAGGAATATTGGCATAGATGAACTAGTGGTTTTTGGCGATTCGCTTCAGGTCACTGGAGAAGCAAGGAACCTGATGAAGAATCGCAAGAATCCAACCACCAAGATGCACTATCTCCTCAAATGCATGGTTAACGAATTTAAAGCAATCAATTTTCTCCATGTGTTGATCGCATATAATCAACAAGCGGATAAAATGGAAAATAAATGAGCAAGCCTAAAATGCAGAGACCTAGTGTATGATCAAAAGGTTTATGATAGAAATTGGATCCCTTAATCCATAATTTCTTGGTAATTAGAATGGTTGAATTCAGAAGTTCATGGAGTAATGAGGAAGCTATCCTCCTATGCTTTCACCTCCTTATTAATCTTAATCTAATTCTGAACATAAATCTCGGTTGGGGTGTAGTTATGGTTCACACTCATCTCGAAAATTATCTTTGGATCTGCTCCCATGCCCCAATTAATGCGAAGGGTTATGCCTCCTTTTTGAGACAGATGGTTTCCATGTGCCATATCTATACGGCGGATTGCCAGGCCAAGGACGGTATAATTATAGACGTTTGGAGAGGCATTGGCATTTACTTAGGTGTTAATGCTACCTGGCATTTGGAGAAGAGGCATCGGTGTATGATTCTTTGTGCTATGGGATATTTCAATGCTCAGTCTTCTTCTATGGATTGTGCTATGGTTTCTTCTTGGTGCCTGCGTTGTAGGAAATCCTTATGGAATTGCGAGGGGATCACTCTGGATACTGGTTACTCTGTGATGGACAGAAGTCAGGCAACTGTGAAGGAAGAGTCACTGGTAAGCTCTTTCGCTCATGCTCCTTGTCAATTCGATTTCCTGGGAATGGAAAGGAAGCTGGTTACTCCATCAGTGAAGAATGGAAGCTCCAGTTTCTCACAAATGTTGGACAATAAAATCAATTCGGTTGAGGTTATAAATTATCTCAAGGGTATGGAGGTTTAGATTCGTTTGCTCCATAGTGAAAATTTAGAAATGAAGAGGGCTATCACATGCATTTTCTCTCTTACCCAAGCCATGCACTCGGAGGTAAGAAATTGCAGCAGACAGGGGATGGTGAGGGTTGCAAGTCTAGATGAAATCATTGATTTTGTATCTGTTGTCAATATGGACTCTAAATTTTAATATGTTAACAAAAACATAAAAGATGTTGAAAAAAAAATTAATGCCCTGAGAAATGAAGTTGGATATCTCTGCTCGGGTCTGCAAGAAGGAAGAGGTTTGGTGGAAGTTGGACATTTCTACTCGGGTTTGCAAGCAGGCAAAGGTTCGGTGGATGGAAAATCTTATGAACCTTCGGCAGGCATTCTCCCCAGGCAAAAGGAGCCTCGTCAATTCTAGTCTTTTGGTCCTGGGTTATTCTGAATTTTGTTTTTTGAAATGGCTCCATTTTGTTGAAGTTGTAATGATAGTGCCTCAGGGATTTGGGTAGTCTAGTTCAAGATTTCTATTTTTTTGTAAGACACTCCACATATCACAACTATGTTCTTTTTTTTTCTCCTTCTTATTGGACAGTTTGTTAGGAGTTATAGTTTCCATAGAGTACGAAAGTTTCACGACAGTTATAGAATTGTTAAGGATGAACAAGGAGTCATGGACATTGTTGTTTTGTGGCAACAATCCTTCCTCAGTTTTTTTGTAACCTTTCTCTTTTTTATATAATCAAAATCTACTTAACCGTTTCCGTTAAAAAAAAGAGACTTGGATAGTCCATATTCGTAGCCAAAGAATCTTCCTTACAAACCCATTATTCCATTGAATATTTTCTTAAATATTTAGATCTAAAAACTTCACTCCATAGGCCTTCCCCCAAAAGTCCCCTCCACAGAAACTTAAGGCTCAATTCCTGGCTAACCCATAGCATATTTTTAATCCCCATCCTCCCATAGTTTTTGGTAGACAGATTATTTCCCATTGCACCAAATGGAACTTTCCTTTCTCCATCTTCCCATTCCATAAAAATTTCATCATTTTCATCCTTATATTATGCAGAATAGACATAGGAACCTTATCCAAAGATGTCAAATACACATGGATGCTTTCAAATAAGTCTTTCACTAATATTAATCCCCCCCACTAAGAACCATTTGAAACACCAGCAATTTATCCTCTTCTCCACCTTTCTAAGTAGCCACATCTAGTCCTTTATGTAGTAACAATTTGGTTTCAAGAAATAATCTAGGTACTTAAAACCCTTTTCAATGGGATCTAGCTGATCAAGAAAGAGATCTAATATTTGGAGTAATACTTCATTCTTGTATGGGTTGTGTAAAAGAAAATATTTTATAACACTTACCTCCATCCCCGAAGAAATACAAAATAACTTTATAATTTCATGATAAGTAATCCATTCCTCACCTGTACCCATCCCAAATAAAAGTACATCATCCATGAATAATAAGTGGGTGATGTAATGTACAACAAAGACTTTAACCCTATTCATGTTTAGCATTCCCTATAAGTCTGTTGAGGCCTTCTACCATCAATATAAAAAGTAGAGGAGACAATGGGCATCCTTTCCTGATCCCTCTATTACTTCTAAAGGAATTTGTTGGGGAACCATTAAATAAAAAAAACATGGCATAAGTAATAAAAGATATTTTCCAATTAGTGACTTCCAATGTAAGTCCAATTTGTAGAAGAACCAATCTTAATTACACCCAATCTACTCTGTCATAAGCTTTAATATCAAAGCATTCAATTTCTTGGTTTTATTTGAATGTAGGATTTCTTGTGCTACCCCAATTGCATCTAGTATTTTCTTATTTGATAGGAAACCAATTTTTTCTTTTGGCATACATTCTACAAGTTTGGCTTGATCTTGTTGATGATTTTATAGACCAAATTACAAAGAGAATTTGGTCGATAGTAATTAAAATTCTCAATCTTGGAGCACTTCGGAATTAGAGCAATAAATGTGGAATTTAATGCTCCAGGGACATACCCTCTCCTTTTGGATTCTTCCACCACCTCTAAAATTTATCCCTTCCCACAATGTCAAAAAGCTTAGAGAAAAATTCTACAATCCAGCCATTAGGGCTTGGAATTTTCGACTGAGCAAATTTTTTCAAGACAACTTCAATCAGGGAAATTTTTAGGGGTGAAATTTCACCAATTGGCTATTTTTTGGGCATTTTTTCAAAA
>NWUY0300000401.1:29760-42395 GCA_004151065.3 Larix sibirica
GTTCTCAACAACAATCATTAATTTTTGTCACGACAAAGCATCATGTAGAATTCCTCAATTAATTATTTAAGGAAGAAGGGATAAGGATGTCTCTTGTTTATGGGGATATGGACCAAGCTTCCCACATAATTCATCTTGCAAAGTTCATAGCAAGGAAGTATGACGCTTAAAAAAAAGGGAGGAAAACTATTTGTGTTCTTGAAATCAACTCATAGGCCGGCCCTATATTTTACGAGTGTGCAGGTCGGCTCTGGCCTTTCTGGCCAGAGCATGCTAAAACTAAAAAATATCCATTGATTCTCAAAATCGCTTGCTACGAAATGTGGATGGAGGCTTCTCACCACTAACTCTTTGTGGACCCAGACTGTAGAACAAAAGTACATACATCCAATGTCTGTTATCGAATGGGTTAGATCACCAAACAAAAGAAAGACCAATGTTTCGATTGTGTAGAAGGAAACCCTCAAATCATTCGACCTAATTGAAAAAGGGCTTGCATGGCGGATTGGAAATGGATCCAAGGTGAGAATCAAGCAAGACCCTTGGCCGAGATGCAGAGATCATCACTCCCTATCTCCACATCCGATAGACATTCTGCATAATAAAGGTATCCACAACCCAAGTCAGGCAGTAAATGCACAAGCAATAACACTTTATAAACAAGGATGGCTCTCCTTAGAGGACTTGGATATAATAAATGAGGAAACTGACTAGTGGAATCTCTTCCTACAAGGTCTCAAATATGGTCATGTCGGGATTCACGATTAGGAAGATGAAATTATATGGATCCTCGACCCCACGAGTAGATACACACCAAAAAGGGATACACACGGCTCAATACAGAAACAAATGACCGGGAAATCCTTTGGTGGTGGAAGCATGTTTGGAAATTTAAATTCCCATCCAAAGCAAGGATTTTGATGTGGTGCATTCTGGAAAACAAACTCCCAACGTGGGATAACCTCCTGAAGAGATGTTACGAAGGCCCAAACTGGTGCCCCTTATGCAAAAACAATGCTGAATCAAAAACACACCTCTTCATAAGCTATCGGTTCACCACTCAGGTTTGGAAGGACTGCTCAAATATTGTTGGCCGAAATTTCATCAAGGAAGGAGACTCTGTTGAACATGCTCTATAGCAGTGGAGCTCGAACTCAGCAAATGACACATACAAATATCTCCCCCTTATCATCAACTGGGGGGTGTGGATAGCCCATAACGCTCATATTTTCAATGACAAGCCCTTAGTCCTAGAAGGAACCACCACAACAAGCTTAAACATTCTCTCCTTCTTCCCCCAAGTAAAATATGCCCTGCTGATTAGATCCATTAGGGACGAAACAATTTAAAAAAAATCCCTTGGGCTTACTTTGATGGAGCATCCCAACAAGATGGCTCCTTATGTGGGAGAGGGGTTGTCATCAATATTTCCGAAAACCATTGTTTCAAAATTTGTATGGGACTGGGCAGTAGCTCAAACAAATTTGCCGAACTTCTCAATCTCAAAACACTAATACTATTTGCTTTCGAAAAGGGGTGCTAAAGACTGCAAATTTTTTGAGACTCAATACTTGATATCAATTGGTTCAACAAAATTCAAAGATGCACAAATATTTATTTGAGTCCTATTTTGGCGGAAATTTAGGACATTGCAATGAATTTTAATTTCATTTCCTGCAAACATGTGTACATGGAGCATAACAAAGAAGGTAACTCTATATCTAAAGAAAGCCTTCGACTGGGTAAAGGAAAAATTCAAATAAATGAACTGATACATGATTAGTCTTACCAATATTACCATCGCCCTTTCAATGATGAAGGGGAAAACAACAACAGGTAGTAGTGCTGGATGAAATCCAATTTTTGTCAAAGTCCAAGATTGCATGATCCTCGTTTTTTACGGTCAAATAGCTCAATTATCTCAGATCTACATGGTCATATGGCAAGACAAAGGCTGGGGTTTTATGGTTTTTATTCACATAGAACAACAACATAAAGGAAATATTACAGACATCATTTATATCAAGTTTTATTAGAAAATGTTGGAGAGAGTTTACATGAATATGTATTGGACTAACAACCACTAGCTGGTAGACTTCTTTTTTGGAAATATATGTTATGCATTTATCTACAAATGTAATTTAATACTTATTAATAAAATTACATTTTTTTTCGAAGAAAAAAATGAAATTGTTTTCTCACAATCAAACCATGAAGAATAACTTAAAACTTAAAATGGAACCTTTAAATCAACTTCTAAGGCATGTAAATACGTGGAAAGGTAGCCTACAATATGATTGGTCACTGCACAGACTTTCAAACTATGCTTGTTGGTGGTGACAACATGGAGACTCGATTTGCGGAGCTAACAAAAAGTCCATATTATATTATTGCAACTCCTAGCTATTTGATACATCAACTTGCTGAGGATGAAAATGTCCGTGAGAAGTGTGGAGTATGTTGTTTTTAATGAGGTATACTTTTTATTTGAGATGGAATTTGTAGACAACCTGTGAAAAATACTAGCCCAGTTGAATGAGAACCATCAAACTCCGCTTTTTAGTGCAACGCTACCTCGGTTGTTTACTAAATTTGCCAAGGCAAGGCTTTGGGATCCTCAAATTCTACAACTTGATTTAGAGACTAAGATCATCCCCAATCTCAAACTTACATTCTTTACCATGCAACATGAAGAGAAATGTGTTGCATTACTCTCTCTATCTGACGAGGGAGAATATTGGTTCTCAACAACAATCATTAATTTTTGTCACGACAAAGCATCATGTAGAATTCCTCAATTAATAATTATTTAAGGAAAAAGGGATAAGGATGTCTCTTGTTTATGGGGATATGGACCAAGCTTTCCACATAATTCATCTTGCAAAGTTCAGAGCAAGGAAGTATGATGCTAAAAAAAAAGGCAGGCAAACTATGCGTTTCTTGAAATAAGCTTATAGGTCGACCCTATATTTTACTAGTGTGTAGGTCGGCTTTGGCCTTTCTAGCCAGAGCATGCTAAAACTAAAATATGGGTACACTCATATTTTTTCAAGAACGACCTTTCGACCAATAAATGTATGATCAAGGTATTGCAATGAATATTAATTTCTATCCTTCCAATTATCTCAAATAGCTTGCAAATGCATTGAAGGATGATGAGAGTCCATTAATGTGAAACAACTAGTACTAATAAAAGATGGAAGATGGATTTGACTATTTAATAAATTAACGAGCAATTGGACGTTATTAAATACAATAGTAGATTTCATGCCTAGAATTGTCTTGTTAACACATTTGATGCCTAGAATTGTTCTATTAGCATATTTGATGCCTAGAATTGTTCTATTAGCATATTTGATGCCCATAATTTTTCCTGTAGTAGCTTTTATCCTGAAAATCTCTCCTTGAATTGTGATCTCAATAGTAAAAAGCAATCTAACATTTTAAATAGTATAGCATGATGCCAACAGGTCTGAAAGAGGTGCCTAACTGGAAAAGGAATTCTCCAAGACTTCTTGCTTGATAAAGAATGTCGGTGCTATCCCAATAATGTGACCTGAAGCCTTGCACCAATCCAAGTCAACCCCACTTATGTAACCACCTAGTTGACTGTCATCCAACAGACTAGAACTTTTAACCCATTAGCCGTTTATTGTTCACACACAAAAAACTTGTAGTAAACTTTGAAGTGATGGGGAGAGATCATAGTTTGAAGGGCACCACACACACAAAAATTCTACTTAATAGCTGAAAGAGGATGCCTTCGAAAACCTCGAGTGACATATAGAAATGATATAAATTTTAAAGTTCCAAACTATTTTTATTATTACACATACTTTTCACATTTTAATGTTCTACTTGAAAGGTATATCTTCTTTGAAAGCAAGCAGCATAGTTAAACAAACTATAAAGAGGTATAGTGCTTTTGTAAAGATAATAATTTTTATTAGTTGAATATATATATAGTCAATCATTGTCTATAATGTTTGTGAGACTCCTTCACTATTAGTGATGGGAAGGGAATCCCACCAAAACATCTATATCCTTATATTAACGAGTCTTTATCCTAGCATTTTCAAGTGTTGTCATTGGAATATGATGCTAGCTTTTTTCCATAAAAGAAAAAAGTAACTTTGTTATTAGGAAATAACGGTGACACTTTAAAAGACACCCGTCCGCCTGATAGAGTCAAGCGATTGAAACAGTAAGCAGCATGATCAAAAGCCCAGGAAAAGATAGAATCGGGGGACTGCTAAAACAAAAGGAGTAGAAACAAAGCATAGCTGAAAAATCCATGCGACTGAGAAAAACCATCAAGCTAGAAAAAGCTTTGAACATAAAAAAAGCTGGAAGCGCAGAATTGGGAGAAGACTGATAAAAGGTCACCATCACCAATCGAGCCTTAGAAAGTTTGAATTCTACCATAATCGACTAATCTCTCGTCCAAATACTCACTATAGGATAGAAAACCATCCATCGGGCCCAAAGCCAGTTTGGACAAGTGATCTGCAATCGTATTTTCTTCGCGAAATATGTGTTGACAGCATAGCCTTTCGAAAGACCCTCTGAGGAAAGCCACCTCCTCCATCCAAGGCTCAAGAAGCAGAGTTTTTATGCAATGAACTCCATTGAACTAGTTGAAGACCACCTGGGAGTCTCCACAGATATTCAAGGAAGAGAAGCCTCTGCGCAGGGAGAACCACAAAAGGGAGCACAAACCTAGGAGTTTGGCTTTAAGGCCATTGCTAGCCCCGATGCCAACTTTAACCTGGATGTGATGAGCCTGTCTGAAAAATATCGCAAAACCAGCTCCACAAACTCCCCTCTGGGAGGCCCCGTCAAAGAAACCATGGATTGAACCAACATCCAGCTGAGGGAAAACTATCCGACGAATATTAAGGCTGCTAGAAGGTTTAGGATAGCTTTTCCACTGATAAACAATTTTGAATGCAGTAGATTGAACAGACGGCTTGGAGTCATCAAAGATGCACGTGTTGCGAGCTCTCCATATGCCATAAAGCAGGAAGAGTGGCAGGGTATTTTTGTGACCAAAAAGCAAGAACCAGCCGTGAATACAGTCGTCTAAGTCAATCCCTTTCCACTCAGCTGGGAGAGAAAGCCAGCCCCGAAGAAACTACCATAATTCCTTGACAAAAAAGCAGTGCATGAAGGTGTGTTGAAGGCCTTCTTCCCCCGATTTGCACAAGAAACAAAAACCCGACCCTGCGAAGCCTCTTTTCTGAATATTAGGCCAAAGGAGAATTTTGTCATGGAACACAAGCCAAAGGAAGCACCTCAGTTTTGGAGGGATATTCCATCCCCACAGAGGTTTGTGCCACCAGCGAGGGACCGGGGGATTCTGAGCGTCGTCCACTTGCATTTTATAAACGTTTGAAACAGACATGATCTCCTTCGAGCCCGGGCCATCCCAAATCAAAGAATCGGGGTTCTGATTAAGATTGATCCCTGCGCAAGCAAGGCTGGATATGTAAGAGTTCCACACCGGGAGCTAGTGGGGGGAGAGATTTAGCTCTACATCAGTCAGCCAACAGTCCCGAGGGATAATGCTCCGATTCATGAAGAACTGAGATATAAACCATCTTCTTGCGCATATGAAGTTCCTTAATGAGGTCGGAAGGAAGCCGAAAATCCTCCGAGCTCCCAAAAAAAGGATCCACTCCCACTATAAGTTGCTTGCCATCCTTAATTTTCCATTTTATCCATGACCCTATGAGATGAAAGATGCTGCTAAAGTTTTTCCAGATCACCGAGGACTGAGAAGGAGCATTCTAGTAGTTTCGAAGCCAAAGAGAAGTGGTGTAAGTTTTGAGGTATTTGGTTCGAATCACCAAGATCCAAAGACCACCATCGTTAAGAGCTCTCCAAAAGCTTTTTGCTAGCATGGCAGAATTAAACCAAACTAGGTTCCTTAAACCCCAGCCCCCCCGCTCTTTGGGACAGCATAGATGATGCCAAGAACATAAATGCCACTTTCCAACCTTAGATTTTCCTTCCCATATAAAATGAAATAATCTGCTTCTGATCCCATTGATAATAGCTGAGGGGAGCCTCATAAGCCCGAACCAATAGATGGGAATGCTCTGAATAACTGATTGAGCAAGGACTAGCCTTCCCCCAATCGAGAGCCACCTCATAGTCCAACTATTAATCCAATGATCAATCTTCTGCAACAGCCACTCCGAGTCTGTCTTCATATAACAATTGGGTTCAAGAAGAAAACCCAAGTACCTAATTCCAGTGTCCAGATGAGAGAAAGAGAAAGAAAAAAGAGCCTTCATATCAATGATGATCGAATCCTCAACCTTATGGAAAAGAAAGGAGTATTTACCCAAACTTATGGCCATCCCCGATGCCTTGCAGAAGGTATCAAAGATGCTCTTAAAAGACCTCCATTCCTCCAAATAACTGCTTCTAATGATCATAATATCATTGACGAACAGGAGGTGAGTCAAAGACAGATCGAGAGACACGAACCCCCTTAATGCTGCAGCATTCCTTTGACTCCAGAATCAGTCTGCTGAGACCGTCGATAGCCAAGATGAAGAGAAGAGGGGAGAGTGGACACCCCTGCCTAATGCCTCTGCTGCAGGAGAACATTTCAGTCGGCTCGCCATTGACAAGAACCCCATACGAGGTAGAGGTGATACAGGCCATCATCCAATGAACTAAGCTACGAGGAATGCCAATCTGAAGGAGGATTAGACGAAGATAGGATCAGTCCACCCTATCATAGGATTTTACTAGGTCAAGCTTTAAGATGAAGGCACTAAGAGTTTTAGACTTTATAGAGTGAAGACACTCTTGGGCCGCTCCCATAGCATCCAGAATCTGACGGTTGAAAATAAACCCGAATTGTTCCAGTGAAATGAATTTTGCCAAGTAAAGTTTGAGGCGGTTACCAATGATTTTTGAAACCAACTTGTACAAAGTATTACAGAGAGAAATCAGTCGATAGTTTGAAAACCCATCCGGATGGTCCGTCTTTGGAATCAGAGCGATATAGGTGGCGCTTAGTCTTTAAGGGATCGTGGCTTTGAGTTGAGATTCTTCCACGGCTCTCAGAATATCAATTCCCATGTGATAAAAAAAGTGCATGAAGAATTCTACAGTCCAACCGTCAGGGCCTGGATTTTTTTCTTTGACTAAAGATCCGAGCATAGACCTTAGTTCTTTCAAAGTGACCAGTTCCTCAATGGCCAGACCTTCCTCGGCATTAAGAAAACGAGGAAAAATTTTAATGATCTTGAGCTACTCAATCAAGTTACATACTTGGGGCTGTTTATAAGCATCCTAAAAATGATTGGCAGCCCTTTCCATGATATAAGCCTGATCAGTTCTGAAGATGCCATCCTCCCTTTTTACCTCCCAAATGGAATTTCGACTACGACGCATGCTAGCATAATCCTGGAAAAACCTCGTATTGTTATCCCCCTTTGCCAGTCACAACGCCTGGCTTTTAAGGTTCCAAGTGCTTTCCTTTTGAATCAGCAGGGCCTCCTTTCTGTGGAATAAATCCTGAAGGTGAAGGTGTTTATCTTCTTCGAAAGAAATCCCAGTTGATTCCCACGAAGAGATCCGTTCCTCTATCTCAGAGAGAGCCTTCACATCCTCCTTCTTCTTAAGACGTTCCCAATTTTTTATCACTGATCTGATAGCGTCCAGTTTGTTGTTAAGGTTTGACAGGTGAGAGAGAGTATCGACATTCCCCATAGACCTCTATTTCTGAATGACCAAATTGCAGAAGTTAGAATCCTCAAGCCATATGCTATTGAACTTAAAGGGGTAGTGTGGTCTCTTAACCTGCAGTTGAAGCTCGAGGCAGATGGATTTGTGATTCGAGACCCCAGTGGCCACCCCCCAAGATCAAAATCTGTCAAAACCCAGAAGCAAGTTTCTTTTGATAAGGAATCGATCAAGTCTTTTAGCCAGGCCGGAGACTCCAGAGCACCCGTTGTTCCAGGTTGGGACAAGATGGCCTGGCTCAATATCCATCAAACTAGCTGCCTCAATGTGGTCCTTTAGGAAGCCTGACAAGGGATCATCCCTGCGCCCAGACCCCCAAACTTCGCTTGCTGATAATGTAAAATTCAAGTCTCCACAAATGATCAGATTACAGTTGTCCATGATCCTATTTGCAAAGACCTTCTCCCAAAAAGATTGCTGATCCCGGTATGGCCCATAAAGATTCCAAATACAAAAGTCCTGTCTAGATCCAAAGAAACTTTCGATAAGAGCAATACCTGTGTAGACATAAAACGGGTTTAAAAATGCCATTGATGGATCCCATGCAGCAAGGAGACCCCTTGAAAGGCCATTAGAGTCTATGGCACAACACTTCCAAGTGGGGCGAATGCCTAGGAAAAAAGAGACTGCGTCCTCTCCAGAATGCATTGTCTCTTGAAGGAAAAATACCAAGGGTTTGATCGTGTCCATAAATTTTCGAATAGCAGCCTTTTTAGGCAGGCTGCCCAACCCCCGAGCATTGAAAGAGGAAATGATCATTGGGGGAACAAGGAGGGGTCTTGTTCTGCTCTAAGAGACCCAGAGGGGGAGAAGGAAGTAAGAGCCCTGTGGTGGGAGAGATTTTTGGATTTATCCACTTAGTGTTAGCCCCCCCATCCCGACTGACTTCCTTGATTTTTTTTTGGCTTTCTTTTTTTGAATGGTGACATTNTTGTGTTTTGTTGTGCATGTTATTCTTTCAGATAAGATCCTAGATAATATTGATTAAAATTTGAAAAATCTAACATGATGTGTATCCCGCCACCTTGCGGCCTGTCTAGTGAATGTTTCGACCAAATTATGGAGTCAACCTTGTTCACCAACATTTTTAGATAATTATTTAATATGAGCAGTCGAAGATTCTCGTTCTTTATAGTGAGCGGTGGAATACTCGTCGGTTCCTTCTTCGTTCGAATCATAGTTGGATATTCTTGGATTTTTTTTCAAATATTTTTGGAACAATGGATACAGTAAATAATTTCCGCATTCTTTTTCTAGGTATGACTTCGATAGAACAACATTCACAAGCTTGTGCTTCATAATTTTCAATTTTCCAGTCATATAATTCTGAGTCAGAGCTGTACCCAATAGAGAATGGGGTCCCCAATCACAGTTCTCCATGATTATTGGGTTCAACGAAGTCTTCATCTTTGTGGACTATTTGATACATATGATAGATGTCTTTTTCATGATCATTAGGTTATTCCGAGGGTTTTCCTTGAGATGGATTGGTAGGTACAATTTTATTTTTCTATCTCGTTTCATTTTAATCTATTCTTTCTCCAATGAAATGGAAGCTTTCATTTTTCGTCCCCATGGGCGTCTGACTAATGATGGAAAAGATTTTCCCCCTTCTCTTCGATCAATGATTTCGAAGTTGATATGGGTGTTGATGCCCATTATTGAAGTTTTTACATTTTGCCACACACCAATGGGTTCAATCAGTCCTTGGTCTTCTAATTTGATATATATCCCTCATTCTTCAAGTCATGGTGGACCAATGCTTTCCCACTTCGATTTGGTCATGATGTTTGCTTGTGATCCAAAGTCGAGGACGAGTTGTGAAATTCGAAATCCATCGACTTCTAGGTCAACAAGAGGGTCCATATCATCTTTCTCTTTGTGGTTCATATTGCATAGTATTTTTGTAATTTTTTCTTTCTGGCCATTATTTCTGATAAGATGCATTAAGTAGATTAACCTTGCCACAACTTCTTCTTTTGTTAATAGATGAAGTAATTCATGAATCATTTTACTTTTATTTTCTCGAGTGACATGACGGTTATCCCCCCAGTATTTGTGCCTTGCCGTGTAATTACATGCATATTTTTAGTACTACATGCTTCATTTTTAGAGAAACATGATAAAATGTTAACAATTTTTCTTTTATTAAGGGATTCTTACATGATGGGGCACTCTTCAAGATTGCGCTCCCCGAATCCACACTTTGTACAAAATTTTTAGTCGGTTCTGTCTTTCCACAGACAATCATGACTCAAATGTTCTTCACTAAAACATACATAACAACATGGTCGAGTCCGACTTGGTGGTCGGCACACCCAATTATTGTATTATCTTCCTCAACCATTATGTCCTCCTCATTGGTTATTTCCATAATTGTGATGGTCTTTATTGCGATTATCCCGTCCTCGTGGATTGGTTGTCTGTGTTTGATACACGGTGTGGTGATTTGCTTTAGCTTTTAAGTTCTCTATACACTCTGTAGTCGAGTGTTGCATTGTTTGAAAAATTCCACACCACTTTGTCTTGACATTATCAACATTATATGGGAAGTTATTCGTCGTGTGGGGCTCAAATATTTCACATATATCACATAAATAAGTCATTTGCATCGCTGAACATGTTCTGTATTCCTTTCTTCAGGAAATATATTCAGTCGTTCTTTTGGTATTCTCATTTCTCTTTATTGAAAATTATAATTATTTTTATAGGTTCTCATATCACATTAAGGAAAAGCGTCCTTAGTATTCCCTTCATTAGGGTACTTTATGCACCATAGATCATTGTGTCGAAGAGTTAGATGCTGCACTGATTTCTCCATCCTCTCGATTTTGTCTTGCAGTTCTCTGTCGATGGTGTGACTGGAATGATTTGAATTTGATTCAATTCTTAATTATTTCTTAGGGGCGTCTTCATACGATGTGTAGTCGTGCATCAGTAGCGAGGTTTTGATTCTTTCATCTAGATCGTCGACAAAAAATTGAATGACTACAATAGGGTCGATTTTAACGGGAATTTGGCTTAGGAGATCTTTAAATATTCTATCATATTATTGAACATATTCTCATACTCCATTTTTTAATTTGCTTCATGTGGTGTCCTGCCAAATGCTTTGAATCGTCGATCTTCAAGTGGTCTAGAAAGGCATCTTTGATCTGCTTCTTTTTTTTGGACCTTCTTCCAAAAAGGCGTCTTTTTAAGTCCTCCTACATACTGCGCAATTTGTTGATTTTCATCATCAATTAATTTAGCTTTCCATAAGGCCTCACACACAAACCAATGCTTTTTAGAATATCCATCTCCTTCGAAAATAGGAGTACTGAATGGAAGACGTACAAGCATATTTCTAGTTATATGAGATTTTGAACTTATCAACTGATTAGTGAAAGAACTTACTATTAACTGACTACTAGTGACTTCTGATGAATGCAATTGTTCCCAAGACAAATGTATCTCCTCTATAGACTCTTATTTATCTGTTCGGGACTCCGACAAGTTGGAAGGTTCACTTAATAATGTTTCTAGGGGGGGGGTACCTCGATGTGTTCTAAGTAAAATAAATTGAAAGAGTGTCTCCCAAACTCATGAGTGAAGGTAATCCAATTACCTCGCTCTGGTCGCTGGACCATCAATCTATTTGTGATTCTGCCACAATGTTCTAGATAGTTCCATATGCTAGTGTTTCCTAGTCGTAATCCCATGTCACACTCGACGATATGTCTAATAGTTGGTCTAGTAATCATGATCATAGGTATAGAACTAAAAGAAGTTGTGGCATCTGGAATTGTGATGCACATTTTATGGGGGGTCAACACCATTGTGTTTGATTGATCTTTCGCTGTCGGTGCCTCACCCTTATTATTCAACTAGTCGACTTTCCCTCGACTCAGGTAGGACTTTTGGTTGCTCGACCATATCCTTTGACTTCGTCAAGCCTCTATTATGATGTAATAGACTAGCAATATCCCTCATTTTCTCTCATTGTCTGTATTTTTTTTCTCTCTCTAGTTTGTGAATATATGTTGTTTGCTTATGGATGACTCGACATTTATTTCATCGCATCAGACTCAAATTCTGACAGGCCTTCATTGTTTCATTTACTAGCCTCCAACTTATTTATTCATAACACATCTTCAACGAACCCCCCATTTTCAACTCGATTCTTATTGACTGACTGATATGAGGTCAGCAATGGTCATCATTTGATAAAAAATTATTCCCACTATTTTTGTTTATTTTCTCAATTGAGAGTCACATCCTCTTCTAAGGGTGGCCAGGGTTCGACGATGTGTCCGGCACCGTTCTCGATCAAAAATTTATATAACAGGTTGGGTACTTAGAATAAGAAACTCTCATGGAGATCAGTGTAAAAAATGTGTCGTACTTTATCAGTGGGTACTCTATCCTCGATGGCTTGTTCTTCACAATAATCTTCACATAAGTTTCTTGAACCATTCGTACAAATTTTTTCTTCTACCGTTAAGTATCCTTTGCATCAACAACTTTTAACTGTGGGCATCCAATATGGTCATGAATAGCTATCATCAATTTCTTATCTCACCAAGAACAAACTCTATAAATTTCTCATGGGCCTCAGTGAAGAATTTATGCCTTGCTTGTGCTAATGTCAACTTGTTTCATCATGCATAATTTTGAATATAGTTTACTAATTTCTTATCCCACCGCTATTGGTTTTCTCATTCTGTTAGAATTTATGCATCTTTCTTATATCTTAATGATGTGTACTACCGGAAACATAACGCATGTTGTAGTCTAGGGCATTACATTGGTTAGCAGTAGTACATTATACCAATATAGAGAAAGACTCACATGCATACACACATCATACAACCATAAGAGAGAGTAAGTGG
>NWUY0300000405.1:0-10054 GCA_004151065.3 Larix sibirica
ATAAATAAGAGTTCCTTCTCCATTCTATGGGAGGGCTCTTAGAGTAATTATCCAATTCATGATGGAATAGATTATTTTTATTAAGATCTTGTGTTGATGCAGATTGTAGTTTATTTTTTTTTTAGTGTAATTTATTTTATTTTATGATGTTTTTATCTTAGTTGTTGCTTCTTTCTTGGGAGGATTATATAACTGTGAGTTGATGGTTTCTAATTATTTTTATGTGTGCTTTTTTATTTATACCATTTGATTTTATGCATAGGATTTTATTATTAAAAGATAAATTAGTTTCTTTTACTACCAGAAATAGATTAGTTTTAATTTCACAAGTGTGTTTAATTTCTTGAAGTGAGTGAACATATATCTTCCACAAAAAGTGAGTAATTGGACATGTATCTTACCTAGGATTGACCAGAATTGATTTCTTATTTTCATGGTTAAGTGATTTGTTCAAAGATTGTATTTTCATGTTACACTACTCCTAACTCTCATGGCCAAATAAACAACATAGACTTAACCAATCTCTAATTGAAAGCATAGGGACTGTGTGGATTTGATGTGGTTAATCACTGCAATTGTTGAAACTCGGATATTTATGTATGACCTATCCAAGTGGGGTTAAGGAATGTTTTGGAAAGGTGTGATTAAGTGCAAGTAGTTAGATTAAATTTGATAGAATAAGTTTATTGCAGTTAGTCTTTGAAAAATTAGTGTTAATTAAGCTTATATTACTGCATAGACATTGCAGACAACCTTTAAATGAAAATACTTACCAGGGTTGATAATTCATGGCTTGATGGAATTGATACTTTGAAAGGACAATTGATTTCACCAACAACACCTTTTTTTTTAAACCATTTTAATGTTATATGAAAATAGTATTACTTTTTCCAGTGAGGTATTTGTTTCTTGTAGTGAACTTTGTACTATAATAGTGTTCTATTTCCCATGATGTTTCAATTTGAATTCCTTATTTTATTTCATCCTAATATATTATTTATCTAAAATTGTGTTAGTGCTACTATGACTATTTCTATCTAACCATATGAACTAATTCCTTATATTGCATTCCTTTGAAAAATGTTGGTTCTAAAACAATGTATGGTGGAGTGTTAGGGTCCTACCCAAACCTCCCTACATAAGGATACTCAAGAGTCAATTAATTACTATATTACGAGGTCATATTCTTTGATTAAGATCCAATGGGTAGTTGGTGTGTGGTTACTTAGTGTAGAAGAGTCATCTTTATTAAATAATTCCCATCAATTAGTTGATACTAATTAAGGTTGGGACCACAATTGGTCAGGTTTTTTCATGAGGTATTCACTCAATGAATCTATTCCATAGCGCCTACGTTCATGGTATATTAAAGAATAACCCTAATTTCACTAGATATTGATAAATACCTACCAAAATCCTTTTGTTAATCTCCCCTCCCAATACATATTTCCAATTAAAAAAATCCTATTTTTACAATACGTTCCTTATTTTTACTAGATACCCCTTTTTATACCACCCAATACCTATAAATCCCCCATACCCTATTCTCCCCCTCAAATACCTACAATATATTGACCTTATTTTTCACAATTTAGAAACTCCTCTTAATGAATAAATGTGATAAGATATTGATCAACAAGATGAATCACCTGTGGAATTTGTGTAGTGAGAATCTATTTATAGAGGTAGGAATATATGTATTGTTTTCTCAAGTTGTTATCATTGCGTTGGATCTCTTCTCATTTATTGGTTTCCGCTTCGAAGGGGTCCATGAAGATTGATCTCTTTATGGATTATCAATATAAGGGTTAGTATTTTTTGGGTTCAACACTCTTTTTATTCCACTTTTACTTTATATAGTTTATATTTCTTTTGATATTTATCTCATTTCTCTATTTATACTACATAAGTATGTATAACAAGTGGTTCCATGGTTCTTTCTTTCACTAACACATGCTCAAATTTTTAGATTTTTTTTAAAGCTAGAGATTTGTTTTGGCATCTTTAACACAAAGATATGTCATTCAACTAGTAAAACTATTGTTTGGAAGCATACATGAAAGGAATGCAAGTGGGAGCACTTGGTTTTATGCCCTTGTACACATTTTCTAGTACATAGTGAGTAGTACTACATTAGGCATAATCTACTCAAGGATTCAATCTTCCATGTGCCCTCAAGTATAATGAGAGAATGCTAGGAATTCAAAAATATATCCCTACAAAAAAATTTAAAAAGTTTTTCCCTATAGGATTCCAAGCACAACACTCAAAGACATCACTCTTGAGTACCTAGATCTCAAGTAATATAGTTAAGGTTGTTTTTTATCCTCCTTATTTAAAGTCATAAAATATTAACTGAGTACTATAATTGGAAACCCATGGTATATCATTAAATATTTGAAATGGCTGACACTCATTTTCTCTTAGGACCCTATCAAACATGTGCCACTATACTAGGCAATGCATTCCTACATAATTGGGATATCATTAATTTTGAAATTTTATCAATACAATAATCCTCTACCATTATAAAAAATCTATGGATGTGGTCCTAACCCTACTTAGACCTTTATGGGGGACCTATACCAAAATATTCTTGTTGGGAATATGATTATATTGGTGTAGATGATTGATAACCCTTCTATTGGCTTGGATTGGTCCCATGGCTACCACTAAAATGGAGAATAAGCTCACCAGCTTAGTGTATGAACTCAACAAACTCTCTATCCTAGAAGACAAGATAAATATCCTCACTATGATGGAAGGGGAAATACATCACCTCATTCAAAACCTTCATTCAGCAGTCCACACTAACCCCAACACCAAATTTCTTCTATCAAAACAACCACCAATAATCAATTGAATATTTGGAACAATCAAATAGGTTTGATTCATAGTGGGGAATCTTTAGAAAGCAGCGATTGTCACAATAGGCCATCCTTTCATGATGCTCAACTGCATATGATTCATAGATTTCCTAAGGTATATCTAGATAAATTTAATGCATCTAATCTAGTAGGATGGGTGGGAGATCTAGAACATATTTTTCTCTCCAAGGGACTAATGATGACCAGTTGAAACCTGCATTTGGAGTGTTACATATGGACAAGGAACATTGGTAGTGGTGGAAATGGTAGAGGAATGCATATGTGGACTACAGCACCTAGGACCATTTTGAAGACATTTATGCTAGATTTGAAATTGACACTCATTTTCTAGAGATTTTAACCAATTTGTGAAAAACCAACATAGTGTAAGACTTTATTACTTCCTTCGATATATTAACAATCAAAATAGAAGGTGTGATTGATGTGTTATTCAAGGATATTTTGAATAATGGTATTAAGGATGATATGAATGACAAGTAAGATGTCTCTCCCAACCAGTTGGTTAGAGACCCCACAACTAGCTAAAAAGGCAGAGATGGTGGTCACAACCCAAAATAGATTACCCAATTTTGTTCCATGACCATGTCTCCCTTTTGTGCCTCCTCAACCTCTTTCTCAACATATTTGGGTACACAAAGTTGACCTCCACAGAGGTGGAAAATCATTAACTTCTCCACATTTGTTATCATTATGATGATTTTTTTAAAGGAATAGATGCAAGGAACAAAAGTTATTCTCCAAAAATATGGCCACATCCATAAATTTTGAGGAAATTTCATAAGAAAAGAGAGCATGACCAAAACTATATTTGGTAAAGACTACACCTCCTCCTATTGAATTACCTACTTAGGACACTCTTTGTAAAGATACTCAAATTTCCCTCCATGTTTTTTTAGGAATTATAACTCCCCATACCTTGAAGTTGGTTGGATATATTAAGTGCATGAACATGATTGTATTACTAGAAAGTCATAGTACCCATAATTCCATCCATTACCGAGTAGAAAAGGAAACACATTGTTATATCCATGTAGTGATCAATTTTCAAATCATTATAAGTAATGGACGGAATATGACAGGTGGTGGTAAGTGTGAAAATGTGAAATTCCAAATGGGATACTATTTCATGAAATTTAACATGTTTTCCATTGAAATGGGAGGTTGTGATGTAGTCCTCAAATAGAAAGGTTGTGAATGTTGGGGCCTATTACAATGGATTTCAAGGATTTATAACGAACTTTACTAAGGACAATCATGAATATGTAATTTTTTTCCAAACTATCTCACCGGTAATCTATCAATTCTCACCATATGTAAAATCTCATGAATAAAAGGTCACTTGGGAATTATTTCCCACTTCAATGAAATCCAAGCTATGGATAGCTTTCCAATAGGAAATTCATCATGTTTATAGTTGTTTTTGGAGAAAAATTAGTAGGTTTTTAAAACACCCCATGATTTAAAACCCCTCATGTGGAGAGCATGAACATGGAATTCCACTATTTCCATGTAGTTTTTCATCGAATGTGTGACCTTACAGACATCCTTTTTCACAAGAAATGAAATTGAAATATGGTTCAAGAATTGTTGGAGGTAGGAGTGATATGTCATTTTATTATCACCTACTTATCTTTGGTGGTCAAGGTTTTGAATAAAAAATTAGTTGGAACATAAGTCTAAACTTCAACACCCTCAACCAATTGACAATTAATGATAAATTTCCAACTCCCATCATTGAATATCTCTTATAATAGATTCATAGTGCACTTGATTCTTCACTAAACTTCATATTGGTTATGGTTATCACCAAATTATCATGAAATGGACATTCCTAAGATGGCATTCCATACACATGAAGGTCACTATGATTTTTTGGTTATTTAAGTCTTTGCAATGCCCCATCCACCCTTTAAATATTTATAACAGTATTTTTAGGTCATTTAGATTAAAATTTGTAATAATATTCTTTGATGATATATATATATATATATATATATATACTTAGGAGCCACATGTGGCACATGTTGATCAAGAACTACGATTAAACTAGGATAACCAATTATTCAACAAATGTTCCAAATGTACTTTTGGAACCTCTAAAGTGGAAACTTGGGTTACATCATTAGTTGTGAATAAATACAAGTTGACCCCAAGAAAAATGAGGCAATGAAAGATTGGCCATGCTCAAATACATTAAAATTATTGTATGGTTTCCTTGATCTTATTGAATACTGTATAAAATTTGTGTAGATTTATGGTAGAATTTCCACCCTGTTGACTTCATTGCTCAAAAATAATGCATTTGTATGTAAAGATGTCATGAAGAAATCCTTCCACTCCTTAAAGGAAGTTACATGTTCTACTCTAGTCTTATCTATGTCGGACATCACTAACACTTTGTCTTGGAATGTGATGCCTTTGTGAAAAGTATTGGGGTAGTGTTGAAGCAAGATGGGTTCCCATTGACATTCATCATGTGATAGAAATGTGTGCAAGTTTACATATGAGAAAGAAGCGATTTCCATGCTTCACATAATATAAATTTGGTGCCCAAGTTTTGAGGAAGAAGGTTAGGAACCAAGGAATACAACTGGCGGAAAGATGTGCACTGAGGAGACCAATACGTGACATCCCCATGATGCACGTCAATGGTGTTCCATGTGTGGAATTTTTTCATGTTTCTAATCCCATGCATGGACTAATGACCAAAAGAGATCTTGAGCCTATTTATAGGCATTTTTGTAATGGGTTGGGTTTAGAGGAGAATATATTTGGTAGAATGTAATAGGGTTATGCGACTCATATATGTTTTTGGTCTATTTTGTGTAAGCTGGTGAGCTATAAGTGAGTATTGATTATATTTCCTATATGGTTGTAATCAATACCAAGTTTTACTAGAATAATAATATGAAGTTGGTTATGTCCCATTCTATGTAGTGTATGTTTTTTTTAATATTTATGAATGAATGTTATATTTGCTTAAAAGAATAAATTCTAATTTGTTTCTATGGGAGAAGTGCCTAAATAAGTTAATGTATGTATAAGGACATCGATAACTCCGCCCCATCCTCCTCTGAACATCCCATGTTATGGTATTTGCAATTCTTACCTATGTCTCGGGTGAGACCTTATCCTACTTGCGGGGTATTGAAAATGTCGACACCTATAGGGTGTTTTGTTGGTGATTCCTATTGACACTAGATCGAATCGATCCACAGACAAAATATTTTGTACCGATAAATGCCCTCCATCATAACAAAGAGAACTTATGAAATATGTTTTACAAATAAAGTAAGTGATTTAAAGCTTAAAAAACTAGGTTTTATCGATGCATATTGTACACGTATATGCATTGGTGCATCGTACACAAGAATACAAATTGGTATATGGGTAAAAAAAATAAAAAATGAATATAAAGTAGGCTCTTTATAAAAAGAGCACCATTGCATTATACTTTATATTACACATTGAGTTCTTTGTATCTAATTGCATATTTAATATAAAAATATATAGTTGTTTTCATGATTTAAAAGAATATTTGATGTAAAAATACATTCAAATGTGATTTACTTAGAATTGTTTCCATGATCATTTAATACATGTATGATGTTATCACTACATGATAAAAAAAGGTTCCAGGAATTAAAAAATGGTTAGATTCATTTATTCAAGTTTGTAAAGATGTTTGATCTACATATAATTGTGCATTTGGTATACATCAAAGAATTCGCATTGAGGGTTGGTTGAAAATTATATTATGAAATAATTGATTACTATCAAAGTGTTTTTTTCAAAAAACTAGCAGGGATAAGTTTTGGGATCCAATGCAATAAGTGATACCATTTCAATACATTCCTAGTGCCCCATATATAGATACACTAATCCATTAAATATTCAGTTCCTAGAGCAAAAAAAATTCATTGTGAAATATTAGAGATAGTAAAATTTTAATGCTAAAGTTTGCAACCACATAAAATAGAGTTTCCAACATTAAAAGTAACTACTAAAATTTATTATTTTCTTCAAAATGCACTATAAATATTAATAAGAACATTAAAAAGTTAATGATTTTTTTCTTGAATAATTAAGGGGAAAATTAGATGAATACTAAGAAGTTACATACCCTAAATTTCTCCTCTACAAAGTTGTATGTAACCTATAATACCTTACAAATTTGGTTCTTCATAAAATTCTAGCCACCCCAAAGTATTCCCTAGTAAATATCTATCGCACAAGTCTCCCCTCAAAGTTTTGACAAAAAAATGGAATAGATATAGGGTTTCTATTATAAAATCACTTTTAGAAAATGAAAATCCTTCTCATTTTTCACTGAGTATTTCAGTTCGTTTATGAAAAACATGTGCTTCATTATTTTTGGGGGAAATAACTATGCCTATAATATTGAATCACATTATTGTGCCATAATTCTAAGATCGCATCAATATAACATATTACAAAAAAACATTAAAACAATATCTGCTATTAAAACTTACCAAATATTTTCTTTCACAGAAGTTGTTGCTAGTGTTTTGTTTTATGCTTATCATACTTTAGTGGAATAGTGTGATCTATATTTATGTACACACCAATGCAGTAATATGAATTACATGTACAATTAGAATAAAAAACCCTTCGAATGTCCATTTGAAGTTAAATTGTTACATACATCCCAAACTTTCTTTGGAGAATGTAGAGACACAAATTACAATACTCCATAGGATACAAATTCTACTTCAACTTACACCATATAGTTAAAAAATGGTTTCAAAAGTCTATTTGAAGTTAGACTGATATATGTTTCTCAAACATTCTTCTAATAATTTAGACAGGTATTGATTGTTGATTTGACTCAAATTTAAGGAGAAAAATTATACTATCAACTAACCATTTTTTCATATTCCAGCTCATTCCATATTGCCTAAAGGTCATCAATTTTCCTCTATCATTTGCAGTAAGTTTCAATTTTATTTACATTTTGATTGACTAGTTGAATTTATATTATTTATGCATATGCATGAAAATAAGTATGCATTGAATTTTGCAAGATCTCGGTTTGGGATCAAGTTTAAATGCACAGAATATTCCAACAGTAAAAAAGGCCACAATATATTATCAGGAGCGAGATATAAAAAGAAGATGTTAGGAGAAAATGGAGAGCCACTTTACCTCACCAACTGTAACATGCCATATTCCAACAAACATCTTGAGAAAATGGTACTTCGCCATCAATTTGATCTATTTTATGACACCCCAATAGTATGTAGTTGTTAAAAATGTAAAGTGTTGAAGGAGAACCCTCGATGTGTCACACTATCCCATTATATTAATGATTGGATGCCCAAAGTTCAAAATATAATACCTCTCACTATAGTAAAAAATCCAATAGGTGATATAGAAAAGACACATAGGAACACTTCCATATGATATCTTTTTTAAAAGTTGGAAGACANTGCTTATGGAAACTTTAACAGGAAGAACCTATTAAATATCTATGGTTGTCCATGCACTCATGGGAACATTGCAGGGTTCATAAATAGTTCTAGTTTCCAATTATTTAGTACAAATTGTTCTTGAGGAATAATCTAATGCTAATGAGTTCTTAATGAAAAGTAAAGTGTCTATATTTGTTGGTGTGCATGCAATACATAATTCGTCTCTTGATGATGAGTTATTGATAAACTATAGCTTTCATAGACAACCAAATTTCTCGTCAAATATGTCTTTCATTGGAAATACCTTTAGAAACCACTTTGGGGTGTAATAAAAATAACATTGAGTAATTCTATTTTTTATTTTCAATGGAATTAATGTACAACATATTGCTTAAATTGAAATTTTGTTCTATAAAGTGGTTGGTGGCTGGTTGCACATGTACATTGTAAAAAACTCCCATGCTTCAAATAATTGTTTGGTATAATGTTTGAACATACTAAATGCGGTGTGATTACTAATATTATTAATGTAATGTTCATTATTTATGCAATCATAATTCTGAAGAGCGACCTATCCACCATCTTTCGTTGCACCCACTACAATGTGAAATTAAGTTATTAAGGCTTACTAAATGAGTGCGGCTCAGAGAGGAAGCATACAAAGCATGGCGAATATCAACTAATATTAAATTCCCACTATGCTTCTATCACCAATTAAGAATGACTACAACGACACTAGTTCTTCGGATGTTAGCAATGAAAGCAATGAAATAGAGTTTGTTATGGATTATTTGTTATAGGATATGAATGCCAAAGAGGGAATGTTTTTATATGCATGCCAACTAGATGAGATAGGGAATGATAATCATATAACTAATACCTTCTTTGAAAGGGTGAAATATGATTCCACCACTCCTCTCTTTAGACATGTCTCAAAGTCTAACCAACTAAAAACAACAATGTTATTGTACAACTTGAAAACAATGTTATTGTATGTAAGATGCATTTTTATTGACACTTTTGAGATAATTGACCATTAATTCCCCTATATTTTGAGGAATCATGTAGCACAATCAAGTAAATGGCCATTTTATGCATGCTTGGCAATTGTGTACATTTCTATCGCTTGCTAATCACAAGTTACAAAAAAATAAGGTACTTTCGAGTGATAATGTATTTCCAAACAAATGCGAAGAGAAAAGTTTTGAAAAGGTTGGATGTTGGGTACATATCATATAATTCTTCTCCAAATGATTGTATTCTCTATATAGAGGTACATGAAAAAATGGAGGAGTTTTACGAAAAAACCTAATGGGTGTATGTGGAGGGGTACATAGTATATGAGTCATTCTATTATGCCACTGATTACATAAAGAAAATAAGTGACACACTAGACCTGGTTTGGGACAACCAATGGGATGAGAACCAATGGGAAGGGGAGCTACTTCAAACAAATAGAAAAAAAATATATGATAAAGTGTAAGTCACTTATCTTTTGACAAATTTCTACAAAGTAACTATTTACACTAAAATTGATAATATATATTGTATCTTGTACCATTTATTTGTATTTCATGAATACATCATGGAATTAAAAAATTGGTGTCATCAATAAATTCATTCTTTACCATGCAGAGGCAATGAAACCGTCAGTCACATTGTATGAAAAAAAAGAATTAAATTGGAGAGTGATAGGGAAGAATTCAGAAAGTTCTATAGAAGCATGCATTATCC
>NWUY0300000407.1:40434-52469 GCA_004151065.3 Larix sibirica
CTCTTCGTATGTTGTTTTTCTTATGACAAGACTATGTCCTGGTCTGACAATGTATCACTGGCCTCGAAGATGTTGGTTGATCACTTGGGGTCGAGAGGATAATTCAGGTCTAAACTCTATGGTTTTAAGTACTCTCTCGATGAGCGGTGAAACAATCGAAACCATCGAAATTTGAAAAATGCAGACAGTGGGTTGTATGTTTAATATCCTCTGCCAACGTCAGACATAAATAAGCAGACAAATTGATGCACCAAGGTTTTACGGCAGCCTGCGCAGGTAAATTAGACCCAAAAGCAATAACCCTTTGCCAACCTCACGCAGCGGACCTCACAGAATTAAGACAAATTGATGCATGGAGGGTTTACGGCGGCCTTCACAAGGAATTTCAAGCATGGTGAATCAATAACCCTTTGCTAAGTTGGCGTAGTGGACAACCCAATGCACCTCACCTACTTACACGAAACATACAAAAACACAGATCTTGTGCCACAAGGAAGAATCACACCTTGCTTCTTGTTATGGGATTTGAGATACTGATCACAACGAGCACCATCACCAGCCCAGGTCTGCAGAGCCATCACGAAAATCTAAAAAAAACCATTCATTTTCATTAACTAGTCTGGGGGAGGTGCGGAGGTTTCACTAATGAAAGCTAGGCACATTTAGCAGATTCATCCTTATCATTGCATGTCGCATCACAGGTCTGGCTTTGGCCCTTAAAGGAACCGCCACCGTTGAATCCACTAATGAAATATGGGCACATTTATCTGTGAAACATTAAATGACAACCAGGGTTTATATTTTTTTTGAAAAATTATGGCAGTCTGTCATGTTTGTTCTCTGCAGAACCTTACGTCAGCTCGCTGCCCCGTCCTGGGCACCAAAAAACAAGGATGACGTTTGGTTCTGCAACCAATCAAATTTAAGAAAAATCATTTTTAAAATTCGAAGTTATAAAAAATATATTCCAATCTTTGTATAAACTATAGACAATGACAAAAAATTTATAGGTTAACATAGACTAGCCCACATTAATAGAGTTTGAACGATCTATATATGATCCCTTCGGGGACATAATAAATATTACATAATATAATACAATGAAATTGAGATAAAAGTTAACATTATGACCAAACTTCTGTTAAATCATTTCATCCCATCCAAGAGGAAACCTTACAGCTAAAATACCATTTAGTATAGTCACGGATTATAGACCATGCATTTATATATTAATAATAATGGTAAGTATTCATACTATAATAGGGGCAGTAGTTGACACCATGAAGAAAGTTTTGTGAAATCATTTCGTCCATTTCCTTACACTAAAAAAATTACAATTTAGTATAGTCATGCATTACAGGACCATTAATTTATATATTGATAGCAAGGGCTAGAATATTCCTTTCATAAGATACTTGGATGGAAGTTCATAAGTTATAGGATATGATATGTTTGTTTTCCTCGTTCATGGAACATTTATTGGAAGTATTGTGACAATATAATGTTTTTTTCTAATCAATCATGAAAAATGAGAAACCTTTTGTAATGATACTAATAGATTATGATTTATCAAATATAATATACTATATTTTTTTTCAAGAAAACAAATATTTCATAATATAATGGATAGTGGACATTGAAAAAAAATACTATGAAATCATTACATCTATTCTCAAGAGTAAAACTTACGGATAAAATATAATTATATAGTCATATATTATAATGGATAGTGGTAGACAGTATGCAGAAAATTATGTGAAATCATTTCGTCCATTTCGTCCATTTTCAAGAGTAAAACTTATGGGTAAAATACTATATTAGAGGACTATGCATTTATATATCAATAACAAATTGTAAATATTATATAGAATAATAAGCCGTTGATATTATAAGAAAGTATTTTGTTTGTTTTTAAAATAAACTTTTAAGTGAAATATAATTTCTTATAGTTAAATAAATTGATGATAATGATGATGACTATAAATGTATATTGAAACTTTTTGGTTTATTAGTTTTTAAAAAGGGTAAAGAATTATTATTATTTTTTTTTAATTTTTATTTATGTGTTCGAAAATATTTAAGAAAAACATTCCTAGATCATCATAGTTGTGATGAGTTAAATGTTAGGGAGGTTGGTTTTGTAACATATATTTTGAAATTCCGTTCTAACGAGAAAGTAATTTTCATCTTTAATCCTCTTAACAAAGATGACAAATTATTGTTAATTTTTTATCTTTAATTCGGAAATGCAATAGTACTTGAAATCAAATAACAATCATACACATAAGCAATCACATTTGACACATGAATTTACCCTGGGGAAACCCTCTATGACTTGAGGGAGAAAACCCCAGCAAAACCTTCCTTAGTATATTGANTGTGATTGATTTTTTTTATTTTAAGTTTTTATTTTTTGCACCGAGAGTAGCAATGTGCTTATAGCCCAGTATGGGGGAGATGTTGTAATGTGTAATGTTGTGTAACATTATGGAACATGACGTTCTTAAAAGAAAAGAAATAAAAATGCAAATGCTCTCGGATTAAACAAAAAGAATTAAATTATATTGATTTGATCTTAAATCTAAATATATCAAGAATCAAGATGGATCAAATATATTGAGGTGTAAATTTTTTCTCAATGTGTAAAATATTTAAGATAAAAAAAAATTTATACCTCAAGAAAAATTGGACCCCTCTTGGTAGATCTGGTTTAAGATGGATTTATGTGGGTTTAATGAAAAGTGGAATATTTATTTTGATTGATAGGTGTGATGAAAAATGAAATATTAAATTCATTGGTGCACAAATGTGTATACAGACAGTGATTTTTTTTATTAATACACTACAAGGAAAAGGTCTTGTAACGGAGGTTATAGTGGATGCTTTGCTCAAAAGAGTCCAAATATTTGTTTATAGGAGGTGAGCGACTAAAGGTTTTTTTTCCTTTAATACGAATGCACTGGTTCGTTTTCAATACCGATGCACTGGGAAGCCATATCCCATGTTGCACCTCATCCAAAAAAAAATCAAACACAAAAACAAAAAAAATCTAAATCAGTGCGTTACATAAACATAAATGCCTCGATGCGTCTCCATAAACATAAACGCTCCATACTATATTTTATTAAAAAATAAAAAATATTATTTTGTTAAAATATTCGTAAGAATTTTTTTAGAAGCCTATATGCAATGCGCTATCTAATACTGAACACCCTGGTGCGTTTAGTAGACACGAAAGCACCGTCGTACACTTTATTAAAAAAAAAAAATTTATTTAAAAACTTAGTTAAAGTTATTTAAAACCCTAAAATCAGTACATTACCTATCACACCACGCCCCGGTGTGTTAGCTGACCAGACATGCCTTGGTTTGTGTCAGTTAATCGAAAGCACCAATATGTATTTCATTAATTTTTTTTTTAAATGTTAAATTTTATTGAAAAACCTAATGACGGTGCGATTATGTTCTAAACCGAATCAGTGTGTGCATTGTTATCGGGTGCACCAGAACACGGTTTTATAAAAAAAACTACCACGCCATCAAACTCATTTTTACCCCTGTATAGTACGTTAGAGCCATTTGCACCGATCTTGTACATCACCCACTAGACGCTTGCCACCTGTGCTCATTCCTCATGGGCTGCATACACATTGTTCATTCCCATTGGTGTTGACCCGAGTTTGAATTTTTCCAAATGGTGGGAAACAATTCAAATTCTCCGTACATAACCAGGATGCTTCCCCGACATGCGATTTAGCAGGTAAATTAATTGTTATTTCATAATTTAAATTTTTAGTGGATTGAATTTTGAAATTGAGCAATTATTTCTCATTTTTTCCCAAAAATTAAAAAAAATTCACACAGCGTGTTTGAGCCATTCGGCTCACACCGGATGTTGGTGCACCCTGTAAAAACTTTACAGGGAGCACCGTCGACGGCGCAAGCTAAGCATATTTAACTCACCGAAGCAACATTAATTTTATCTTAACAAATAATGAATTAATTCACGGTGTGTTCCTATCAATGTAACACACCAACCTTCCGGTGCCCCTATGTGTATTTTTTTTTAGGTAAGAAAGATTTTTTTATATTATATATAGAAAGGAAAGATTACATTCGAGCATAAGCAGGCCGAAGCACTGCAACTGTTTTGCATTAGGCCTTACAAAAATGAGATACTAAAAGACTATTCTACCCATAATGACAAAACTTCAACTTGCAAACCATGAAGAACACAGAACCAAACCAAACTTTCTTCCATCCTATCAACCTAAACAAAAATATAATTGTACCCTAAACACAACATAACCAAATACAACCGAAAGGCATAGACCCAAGATTTATTACAGCACAACAGTCTCCTCCCACCGTATTACAATAAGATGTAAGGCAAATCTTGGAAACGGCCTTGGGGAGGAACGACTAGAGCTGACGCCGGGGCTTCAAGAAGATGAAGTTCCATGGAGTGCAGGAGGTAGTCCATCTTCCGATTCATTTCTTTGGATTCCTCGAGGAGTTTCGACCCCTGTTCCTTCTGCGCACCTTCCTCATTTTGATCTGGACGGTCCTGAAGAGCATACCCCACAAGGTTCTTCATAACCCAATAAAGTGCCATAGTGTGATCATACATGCTGAGCCGACCCGCAGTATTCCCCAGGTCCATGACCCAATTCTCAATCTTCCGAATTTCTTCATGCAAGGTCTCCTTATCCAAATTCTGCCAGAGTTGCTGCTCCACTCCCTGTATCTCTTTCTGGATTGTCAAAGGCAAATCCAGTTCAAAGATCCTGGCCTCCTAGCGAGCTCTTTGGCGGGCACGGGAGAATTTTCCACTTTCACCCCCCAAGTTATCTTCTCTTTTACGACACAAACGATGATCGGGGTTAGCATTCCACCCATCCTCAATGATCTAGTCTCCCATAATACCCACACTCTTAGTTTTGACTTTCTCCATTAGCGAGAAAGCACCAGAATAATGCATGCAATGGCCACTCTGTCCGATGCGTCCATAGCTGCCACCTTTCCAGTCATTATAAGGAAGGTCACCACCCCAGATAATAATTCTCTAGGTACCTTCCATTGAAGGCGAATCGTACTGCGCAAGGTTTTGGAAATGGATCCCACGCGAACAGCGAGATCTCCTTCTGTTCGCATTCATGGTTGTACTACTTACCCTCAGCCTGGATAAGACTAGAAACATCTCTCAGAAAAAATGAAAAGACCTCCCTCACAACTTCCCTTTTGGGAAGGCAATGCAAAATAGGCAAGAAAATCCATCACGTGTCAAGGCTGGGCTCAGCCTGACGTCAAATCTCCTTTTTCAGCGCAATGACGCATGATGTCTTGGGATAGAGTGTCCTTACATCTGTCCGTAGCAGTCGGATCATGCAGGCTCTCCCACGAGTGAGCACAGATGGACATATGGTTATCACTCCCAAGGTTTGCTAATATATCTGCTAATTTATTCATGTTTCTTTTCACATGGGAAAAGGTAAGGGCTATTCCAAGGTTAAAAACCATCACCAAATTCTCTAGTTTCCCCTCCAACCGCCAAGAGGCCGCCACTTTGGAACTTGGTTTTCCATGGTGGATTTCGGAATCCATGTGGAGGATGAACTTTGAGTCTCCTTCGACAATGAGGGGGATCCAATTCTGAGAGTTAGCCATTTGGACACCCTGGAGTAAACCTTCCAATTTAGCAACATTGTTCGTCTCAGTCCCGAGATAGCCAATTTTGAAATCAAGCATATCCCCCGCCTTGTTTATGATTATGCAGCCAAATCTAGCCGAGCCTGGATTTCCTTTTGAGGACCCATCGAAATTCATTTTGAAAAAACCGGTCTAGGGGGGGACCAATATTCAGGACTGGAGCAATCTGGAAGACGGATTCTTTGTTTTCCAAAACATTGAACCACACTAGAAATACCCCAGGCCCGCAGAATTATCCTCTCCAACTCATTGGCGTCCCAATCAACGTTATCCCATGACTGCAATTTCATAGTTTCAAGCATCTTGTTTTTGATGGAATTCCAAAATCTTTCTTCAGAATGGGCTTTATCGCGGAATATTCTGGAGTTTCTCTCCCTCTAGACTTCCCACACCAGAAAACATGGGAATATTTTCTAGAGATGGTTGACCACAGGATTTTGGAAAGGGTCCATAGTCCAGTCACAGATGGTTTGGACCGGATTGTTGCGGTTCCTGTCAGTCCTTGTGAAAATCATCGCCGCAGGATCCCATAGGTTAGAAGCGAAATGGCATGAGTCCAAAAGATGGTGCATGGTCTCTTCCATCATACAACAGATGGAACACTGGTAAGGGCCTCTCAATCCTCTCTTCTACAAATTATATCTTGTTAGAATACGATGTTTAGTTACCAACCAAAAATGCCCTTAGGCTCAAAGCCCCAGTGAAGTTTATCCTCCCCATTATGAAATTTGATTCTTCAGTTGTTCAAGGCCTCTTCAATCCTGTTTATTTCCTCCTCAGGGCCAAATTGTTCCCACCAATATTGAGAATCCCAAACCCTAAACTCCTGTTCTGGTTTGGTTGCTTCCTAGAGACCTTTGACCAGAACTTTATTGTTGTTGGTGCATGCCTGGATGACGAGGGGAGCTTCAAAATTTCCAGCTATAGGGGGTAATTGTTTCTGGGAGTCTTCCCAGGTTTTGGCTCTTTGACCATTCCTTATTTCCCAGAAACTATTTTCCTGAACAAGGTTTCTTCCTTGGGTGGCCGTCTTCCAAATATGGGACCCTTGAATGTTTTCAGAGAAACAGATCAGGTTACGCTTTTCCCATCCGTTCGCATATTTGGTGTGCCAGAGTTTAGCCCAGGGTTCCTGGCTATGAGTAACCCAGCGCCACCAAATCTTAGCCCCAATGACATAATTGACTTTCTCAGGGTCGTGAATATTAAGACCCCCTTGCTCCTTGGGTGCATAGATAGTTTCCCACTTAACCAGGGCCCATTTCTGGTGCTCTCCTGTACCATTCCACAGAAAGTTGCCCTTAATGTTTCTTATTTCCTTAAGAATAACTTTAGGGGACGCCATGGCCGAAAACAGATACATAGGCATAGCTTGCAGCACTGCTTTCACCTGAACCAGGCGACTGGCAAAGTTCAGTGGCCGGAGAGTCCAATTAGATAATTTTTTCCTCATTTTATCAAGCAAATCATTCCATGACCCCTGACAGGCCATGGAGTCAACCAAAGAGGCACCCAAGTATTTGGATAGAAGGGAGCTCTCTTCGAAACCAAGTATTCGACAGATGTTTCATCGAGTGACCTTAGGGGTATCGAAGAAAAAGACCTGAGACTTTTGTTCATTTACCTCTAGTCCAGAAGCTTTACCAAAGTTAGTAAGACAAAGTCGGATATTCCTGGCCTCCTGAACATAAGGGTGACCCATAAGCATAGTATCATCCACAAACTGTTGATGCGTTTGACGATCCACTCTAGGGTGAATAAGGAGCCCTTGCATATCATGGTTACCTTGCGTTTCCTTTATTGTTCTTCCTAAACCTTCTGCCATGATAATGAAGAGGAAGGGAGACAAAAGGTCTCCCTAACGGATCCCCCTAGAAGGTTTGAGTAATCCAGTAGGAGCACTATTCAACAAAATGGATGAGAAGGTAGTGGATATTAGGTTCATGATCCAACTGATCTGGTCCTCCGAAAAGACAAAATCATGCAGCATGGCCTTCATGAATTGCCAATTCAGCTTGTCATAGGCTTTGGCAATGTCGAGCTTCAACATCATTCCCGAGATATTTTCTTTTTTAAAAGAGTGTAGCACTTCGTGGACAAGGATGATGCCATCCATGATTTACCGACCTTCCACAAACCCAGACTCCTTCGGGGATATGAGAGAGGGAAGAATGGGCTTGAGGCAATTAGCTATCACCTTCGTAACAATTTTATAAATCACATTGCAGAGGGAAATAGGGAGAAACTTACCAGGGGAATCCTCCCCCTCCCCGTTAGGGATAAGAGTTAAGAAGGCGACGTTGAAAGCCAAAAGGATTTTCCTGGAACGCCTTGATGTTTACACAATATGCCAGACTTCCAACTTGATGAGATCCTAGAAATAATGAAACAAATTGGTGGTAAAACCATCCGGTCCAGGATCTTTCCCATTTGTCATTTGCTGCACTGCTTCTTCGACTTCGACCATCGTGATTGGATTCATTAGAAGATCATTTTTCTCTTGCGAGACTAGAGATGGGATATTTTGGGTTATCAGCTCAATGTCTTTACTTCTATCAAGATTTGTTTCAGTCATTATGTATTGAAATAAATTGCTGAGTTCCCTTGCAATCTCCTCTCTTGTTTCTAGTCTTTCACCCTCCCTGTTTTTTAGCTTGAGGATCATGTTCTGCATTCTGTTGTGGATGGTCGACCTGTGGAAAAATTTAGTATTTTTTTCACCATCTTGAATCCAGTTGACTCTAGCTTTTTGGTGCCACAGGATTTCCTCTTGTCGCTCCCTTTCCTGCAATTAGTTATAAACGCTAGCTTCCTCTGTCTACAGCTCAGAGGTGTACCCTAAGTTCATACCCATTTTCTGTATTTCCTCCAGTCTGGATTCTAGGGTCTTTTTGTCCTCAATGACATTCCCAAACTCTTCCTTGTTCCATTTATTTATTTTTTCTTTGAGAGCCTTCAGTTTCTGTTGGAACGTGTACATACTATGGCCCTCTCTTGTGCTAAGCTCTTCCCACCATTGCATTACTTTCTGCTTGAAATCAGGATGTCCTAGCTATAATTGTTCAAAACGGAAATGTTTTTTAAATTGAGATCCCATCCCACTCCACCACAATTCAACGGGCCAGTGATCAGATAGAGTCGCTGGGAGAATGGAAGTTGAAATTTCACTCCCTGATTCCATGACTGACTCAGAAACCAGAAAGCAATACAGTCGTGAAGCAATGTGGCGATCTCCTTTTCGTTTATTATTCCATGTGAATCTTCCTTCCCTTGGGACGACATCAACAAGTTTAAGGTCTTCAATAGTATCCTTGAAACGACCACACTCGTCTTCTAGATGCCTTCTTCCGCCCTTCTTCTCCTCTAAGGAAGTGACAAGGTTAAAATAACCCCCCACGATCCAATGTTGATTTCCCACACCATCCCCAACTCTCCTTAGGGAATCAATGAAGGCAATTTTCTCTTGGGGAGTATGGGGCCCGTAGACATTAGTTAAAAGGCCAGAAATTTGGAAACCAATAACCCCAAATTTAGCAAAGAGGTAACAATGATTCCCACGAAATCCCGTCATATTAACTTTACAGGGATCCCATAGGATGCCCAGCCCTCCTACCATTCCTCTGGAATCAATACCCATTACCTCACTATTTTTCCAAATCTTTTTACATCTTTCTTGCAACTGTGTCACCAGGCATTTAGTTTCTTGAAGAAACACTATGGCCAGATTTGTCATCCTAATTTTTTTTCGAAGGACCTTTACTTTCTGCGGGCCATTAAGACCCCTTATGTTCCAGGATACAATCTTCATTAAAATGATAATAAGTTACAAGCCTAGAGGAGCCGTAATGGTAGGGTACTGACTTGATTCAATCAACTTTAATCCTGCTTCTGCAATATAATGCCGGTTGGATTTCCGTCCTGACTTCTTGGTTATTTCTTCATGTTTCCTCTTGTAGTCTCTGTGGGATCTCGGGTTAATGCCAAGACGATTGGAATCTCTAGATTTTATGATGGCCTCTTTTAGGACGACCACTTGCTCTTGTGCGACATAACCAGTTTATGAATCTTTACATGCTTGTTCTATTCCATCCAGGTCTAGATCTCCAATGTCCATGTCTTCAATATCTTCGCCAGTATCCCCTCCTAGATCGTCACTTGGTATTTCCTCCACAGTAGAAGTAGAAGCCCTCGGGTCTCCGATCTCCTTATCTTGATTGATCCTGTCCTTCTGTTCCTTGGTGGGGAGAGAATAAATTTCCTCCGATTGTTCTTTTAAGGCATCAAATTTATTAGAGGTCAAAATATTTTTGTCTCCTTCCATGATTTCATGTTTCTTGCCACCTCTCTTTCGGTTGGAAACCCTAATAAACCCTTGGTCTTTGTATTCCTCCTCATTATTAGGAGAGGGTTTAGGGTTATTCATGGGGAAGTATTTGTATAGATGACCATGTTCATGGCACTTACGGCATCTAAACGGTATTTTCTCATAGTCCAATGGTTGAACCCAATATTCATCCTCCCATGACATCTTGATTGCTTCTAGTAGTTCCTTGGAGAGATCCATGTACACATAGATCCGAGCATAGGCAGTGTACCGTTGAGCTTTGGTTTGCTCAGAAATATTACCAAAGGACCCAAGGTTGTTCCCAATGTCTTCCAGGATTTATGAGTCCTAGTATTCGTTGGGGAGGGAATAGAGCCTAATCCAGACCGACACATTCCTCATATCCTCTTTATTAGGGAACTTTTTTTTTTCCTCCCAAGTTTGCAAAAAGAGGCCAGCCGAGTAGAAGAAGTAGGGGCCCCCGTCTAAAACTCTATTTCTATCTTCCAGAATTAAGAAAGAGATGGTGAAGAATCCCTTTGAACCCAGTTGGAGATCATACTGCCCTTTCGGTTTCTAGGTTGATTTTATCCACCAGATTAGGGATTTTTCCAATGGAAGCATACCCACAAATTTTCCAATGAGTGCATGATCCTGCATATATTGGATCCTTTCACGTAACTTGTTATATCTAATTTTCATAGATGGGATTAAGGTCGATTTAGGGATGCATTGACCCAGCTTCCTTCCCACAGCCGGGCCTGCGGATCCAGACTCTTGGCAGCTTATTCCATTTCCACCCATTCCTTCAATCGAGATCGAGATCCCCCCAACCCAAAGCACTTCATGAGGGTTTATAGGGTGGGATGGAGTGCCTCCCCCCACTATTGTATCCATAGTCACCGTTAGTCCTTCCGCCTTCAGAGATCGTCGTAAACCCTAGAATCCACCGTATCAGGGCCTCCAACCCCCTATGTGTATTGGTCGCATCAGTGAATATTAAAAAAATAAATTAAAATAAAATAATCGTTGCTTTTCATTCACGATTCTGCATTGATCCCGGTGCGTTATCGGGATCGTAACACATTGCTTTAGGAAATTTAGCATTTACATACCCTAAACAATCATAATTCAAAGGTGCTCCTAGTGCATGACAGCATACCGATCTTCCATGCTTTGATGTGTAGTAGGAGCACCATGTAAACATTCCTTATCAACCTTAAAATAACATAAATAATGGTGCTTCTAGTTAAAGTCAGCGGACTGGTTACAGTGTGTTCAAAAACCAAAATTTTGGAACGCACTGGTGCATTTTTAATTTGGTGCACCAGCTTGACAATATCATTTTTAAAAACTATAAAAATATATAAGTGGTGCGCTACGTTATAGTATCCGCACATATTTACTCCATGCACTTCAGTCTAAAGGGTGCACCGTTTAAATTTAAAACCTCCGTAAAATACATCGACGATGTGCCCATTAAACATAACCGCACCGCAAATCGTTCACCCCTTTTACGGGGTGATGACGTGTCCACAACGCACTAGTACCGTGGTTTAAAAAGTTAAGTAATTGTAAATGGTGCACTACGTTACAATATCCGCACTGAGTTACTCGGTGCATTTAGCTGTAAATGGAGCACCAGTAAAGTATGAAATTAAAAAAACACTCAATACATCGACGGTGTGGTTAATAAACAGTGACACACCGTTTATGGTGTGTTCACGTTTTGAGGGATGCACCGTGATTAACGTTTTAAAATGTTAAAATTTTCAATGCCCCCATGTTTATCGGGGCATGTGAAGGTAAAAATCATTGTTGTCGATGGAGTTTGTATATAAACACATTGTTTGTGGTGCAGTTGGTGTATAAAAGCACCGTTGGTGGTGCACCTATGTTATTTAGGTGCACCGTAGCTAAAAAATTATTATTTTGAGAGAAAAAATGTATTATTGATGTTATTAAATAGGATGTTAATTGAATGAAATATTACATGTTTTTA